>JARYGA010033239.1:0-40197 GCA_030545235.1 Helianthus tuberosus | reverse complement strand
CTAACTTTCGATTTCATTTTCCCTCAACTTGGTCAACGAGTCCCATACTTTCATTTTCGGGATTTTAACAAAGGAAAACTAATATTAACCTAACCTATTTTCTAAAATTTCTTGAGCCAAATATCGCTTATGTACTTTTTTGGCAGCTTTTGAACCGTGGTTACGATATACAGTATTGAAACAATTTTCATGTGTATGTGCTCTAAGGGACTGTTTGACAACTTCCGAATAGTTAAGTGTTGAATCACTATTAAGTGTTGAACTAGTAAGAGGTCTGAACCATTAAGAGTTAGTATAATGTTTAACCATTCAGAGGCAAATGTCTGACCAATTCAGATTAGAGGTCTTAACCATTCAGACTCAGTATAATAGTTAACCATTCAGAAGCAAATGTCTGAACCATTCAGACATCTGATCGCAAAACAAACAGTCTGAACCGTTAAGTGCTGAACAAATAAGAGGTCAAAACCATTAAGAACCTCATTAAGAGGTAAACAAACAGCCCTAAGAGGTCAAAACCATTAAGAGCCTAATTAAGAGGTAAACAAACAGCCATCCTACACATGACACAAATATACAAGCTGAAAGCTTATGATTGATGTCATGGATAGCCTGCCAAAGGTGCCAGGCAAAATCTGGTAGCCTTGGTAAGACACTACCTGTTGTTGTCAGCACCGCTTACCGCTCTTGATCCGCCACTACCTGCCAGTCTTCGCTCGAGCCACCATTGTCGACGCTCTATGTCATAAAAGAAAATATAGTTGTTAAACCTGCTATGACCCTACTAAATTATAAATGTGTTCTAAAGGTTCATGTTGACACTAACTTGTTACACAAACGATCTGACCCCACCTGTTTTTGTGACTCGTATGTATCACAAACATATTATTCTCTCTTAAATTTAATTATGAAAAGTGGTGGAAGCTTATACAATGGAAAATATCAAATAGGAAGTTTATTTTGCCTAGAAAGTGTAGGAAGCAATAGGATTAGGACATGTGGCAACATTTAAAATAAAGAAAAAAAAGGTATTTTAGTCAATCCAACCCTTTCTTCTTCCTTTTCAAAACCCACCATTTTCAAAACCCACCATCTTCAACCATTTCTTCACTTTCTATCTCAATAATCACTACATTATAGTGCAATTTTCATCACCAATCAATGATTCAAACATCCGATCAACGTGTTCTTCAGCTTTTTTGAAGAAAACCCAGTTTAATTTCATACAAAATCTCGTTTTTTCTGGTGATTTTGAAGATAAGCACTCGATCCGAGCACTGATAAGTGTTTCAATCATTCAAAATTCGTCAATTGTTGAAGAAATCACTTCGATCCATGTAAGAAATTCTTTAATTTCATTTTTACGATATGAGTTTTTGATTTAGTCATTGCGTTTTACGATCTTGGCGGGGGTCCGGGGGCAGTGCCCCTGGTAGCGGGGTCCCAGGGGCGGCAGCCCCTGGCGGGGTCCAAGGGGCAGAGCCCATGGCTGGGGTTGAGACAATTCACAACACAGACAATTCACAGCACAGACAAAACTATTGTCATGGTTCAATGTGTTTTAGAGAGAACACTTTCTTTGGTGTTTTTAGGCAATTGCGTTTTAGAACTAAAACATTTTTATGTGTTTTCTGGCCATTGCGTTTTAGAAAAACACATTCTTGAAGTGTTTTTGGTGCATTGCGTTTTAGGTATAACACTTTTTTAGGTGTTTTCAGTCTATTGCGTTTTACAAAGAACAATTTCTTTTGTTTTTTAGTCAATTACGTTTTAGAATGAGTCATTTTTAAGTGTTTTCTGGCCATTGCGTTCTACAAATAAGACATTTCTTTGTGTTTTTTGTGCATTGCGTTTTAGGTAAAACACATTTTTATGTGTTTTCAGTCCATTGCGTTTTAGAAAACAGACATTTTAAGTGTTTTCTGGCCATTGCGTTTTAGAAATAAGACATTTGTTTGTGTTTTTTGTGCATTGCGTTTTAGGTAAAATACATTTTTATGTGTTTTTAGTTCATTGCGTTTTAGAAAGTACATTTTCTTTTGAGTTTTTAGACAATTGCGTTTTAGAAATAAGACATTTCTTTGTGTTTTTTGGCCATTGCGTTTTACAAATAAGACATTTCTTTGTGTTTTTGGTGCATTGCGTTTTAGAAAAATGTCATTTTTTATTTTTTTTTCATTACGTTTTAGAAGTAAGACATTTCTTTGTGTTTTCTGGTCATTGCGTTTTACAAATAATACATTTCTTTGTGTTTTTTGTGCATTGCGTTTTAGAAAAATGTCATTTTTTAGGTTTTTTTTTCATTGCGTTTTACGTAACTGGGGGTTTTTCTATTGCGTTTTACGCAACTAGGTTTTTAAATTTTTTTTTTTTAAAATATAGCAATAGTATACTCGTTTTAAAGATAAAAAAAACGCTCGTTTTTTTGGTGCAATTTTTATAAAAAAAAATAATGTCGTATGAAAGAGTTATTAACGTTTAAAAAATGGGGGAAATTGGAGGAGAGAGAAACTATTGGCTTGGATTGACTAGAATGCCCCTAAACAAACTCACGCGCCTCTTTTCTTTCCTTCAATTTCCATCATTTAATCTTAGCCCTTGATTAACTAAATGGATGGTCAAGATCACTTCCTAGCCTTCCTAGCCAAATAAACTTACTATTGTATTTCCACCCATATACCAAATGACCAAAGAGTTTATAAGAGTGGTTTAGTTCTGTTAATAACGAGTTTAAAAAAAAAATCAAAGGAAGATTCCTTAAGAATAAAATTTACAAATTTAGAATCCTTGTCAAAATTGTGGTCTTATCAAAATGGGTAGTGGTAAAATGTTATGGAAAAAATAAATTTTCTTTATTATACAAAAAATCACCCGTAATGGATGTGGTTTTTTCAAAATTTTCCACCAAACTCGCCCAATATCGCCACACCCCCTGGGGGTGTTTTGACGTGATTTTCGAAAAAAACTTGTCCAGCTGATTTAAAACACGCCAAATTTGCACAATTTTTTAATTCCCATTTTAATCTTTAAATACCCCACTTTTCTTCCAACTTTTTATAAAAAAAAACCCACTTTCTATCAAACTTTCTCTCAACCCAATCTTCCAACTTTTATAAACTCAACCATGAATCCGTTCCGACCCCCGTTTGGTGTTCCGTCAAAACCCGGGAAACCAAATACCACCCAACCGCAACAAAACTTTAACCTTCAAGACATGGACCCGAACATGTTTTCGTACGCGGCTTACTTGAGCGGCTCAACTCCTTTCATGCCACCAACTTGCGGCTTTGCCCAACCCGGCACTTCGCAACCATCCCAACAACAACCCGAACCCGAGGTGGATATCGTGCCAGAGACACAACCCGAACCGGATCGCGAGACATTCAAACGCGGTAGAAGGCCACATAAAAAAGGACGCGAACCAACCTCGTCGTAAGCATACTTACGTTATTTGGACGAAGGACAAGGAATACACGTTGGTTCGGGCGTGGGTCAATGTTTCGGAGGACCCCGATGTGCGTAAGTGTTATTTTTTTTACTTATTTTTTTTTCTACACGTCGATTTTTTTTAACGTACAACTTATTTTTTTTACTTTTTGTATCAAACTTTCAAACGGGCCCAAAATTTTGGAACAGGATTCGTGAGTTTTTTTATAGTACGTGGGGAAAAGGTGAACATCGTGACAAAGATTCCATCTCAAGCAAATGGACCGATATCAACAAGTGTCACGCCTTCCAAGAAGTTTATCAACGAAACTATGATAATCGGCCGAGCAGAGAAGGTGACATCGGTGTTTTAACGAGGGCTATGGATGAGTACGAGAATACGAAAGGCGTATTCACGTACTGTAGATGTTGGAAGCTTCTAAGAAAAAGTCCAAAGTGGGCTAGCATACCGACCATGACGTCTAGTAGTAGACGTAAAGCTAAACGGTCGAAAACGTCATCCTCCGTTGACCCTGAAACACCATCTTCTGATGCCCGCAATGTCGATTTAAATGTTGTTGTGGACGATGACGAGGAAGTTAAAGAGTTGGCCCGACCGGCCGGTAGAAGAAAATATAAGCGAACCGGGAAAAAACCGGTGGAGTCGTCTTCTGATAATCTCGAGTTGAAGGAAGATTTCGAGGAGATGAACCGTCGTCTCCAAGACACTCGAGACCTTGGCCACAAGCATTGGGAGATTATGAAAGAACGAGTCGTCGAAAACAAAAAGTTTAACGAGACGCAAGCGGCAAAACAAACGGAAAAGCACATAGAGTTTTTGTCAAAACCGATCGATCACCTCCAAGGCGACACGTTGATCGTTGCGCAAATGCACCACCAAAAACTTCGGGAAAAATACGGCCTTTAGATCATCATCTTTTTTTTAAGTTTATTTGTTTTTTTTATTTCCGGTTTTTTAAGTTTAGTCGGTTTTTATTTTTTTTATTTCTAGTATTGTAATTTTTTTATTTAATGAAGTATTTTAAGTTTTTAATTTAAAAAAATTAATTATTGTGTAATGATTGGATGGGGCGTTATTAAGCATTATTCCACTACGCACCTTTTGTAAAAACGCCCAATAATGCCCCATTGCTGACTGGACTGCCACATGGGAGAAAACGCCCAAGGGTAGGGGCATTATTCATCAAACCACTACGCATGGTCTAATGGAAAATGAATTGGGCATGTATGGATAAAAAAAACCATTCACAAGAGAACACCGTCTTCATGGGCGTTTTTTGGGCTTTTGGGTTTGGGCGTTTTGTAACAACCCGACTTTCTGAAGTCAAAGTACAAGTCAAAGTCAAAGGAAGAAAAGATTGCTAATTGCGATCTGTCACTCCTTACTTAATTACTGACT
Organism: Helianthus tuberosus; assembly: GCA_030545235.1. Classification (NCBI taxonomy): domain Eukaryota; kingdom Viridiplantae; phylum Streptophyta; class Magnoliopsida; order Asterales; family Asteraceae; genus Helianthus; species Helianthus tuberosus. The sequence continues at coordinate 35,351 of JARYGA010033239.1, read as the reverse complement.
GTGCTTCTCGATTTGTAATCGATAATCTATTTTATTTTGTTTTAGTTGTATTATGTGGAGTACATGTTAATAAATCGCTATTTAATCGCAGTTTATCGCTAATAGACTTATTGCTAACCGCATCGCTATCGCATCGCAACTCGAATTACAGGTTATGGATATTGTTTTACGTGTGTGTGCTATTATGTGTTACTTGTGCATGTTATGTTTATATTGAGGGGATTAATCTCAAACGCAATCGCAACTCTATCGCAACGCAATCTTATCGCAAACTCGAGATTTAAGGATTATATTTATGTTAATTAGTAGTTAGGTTATTCGTGTAACTAATGGGTAATACTATCGCAGCGTTTACTCGAAACGCATCGCAACGCTCAACGCACGAAACGAAAACACGAAAACTAACTCGCGGCAGCCCTTCGATCGAATGACCATTCAATCGAATGGTCATCCGTACGGATGGCCATCCGATCGGATGGCCATCCGACCGGATGGCCATCCGACCGGGTTGCCATCTGATCCACTGCACTGCACTATTTTTCCTCTTTTGGAAATCCTATAAATAACACCTGTCACATCACAAACAGGGATGTGATAGCTCTGGTGTGACTCTTCAACTTCTCAGCTTATTCTCCTTCGATTTCTCACGATTCCTGTAAGTTTTCAACTCAAATCTTTTACATCTATTATCTACACACACTCCTTCATCACTTTTACCTTTGAATCTTCACTTTTAACCATGAAATCCGCCCGACAAACAACTCAGATCTAAAGGATTTCAACATGATTCAACACTATATTCGCATAGATCTAGACGTTTTCATGGGTGGAAGGATTGAAAGATGGTTTCATAACTTTCTTTCAACTCTTTTACACTCAATGCACTCAAAACCGATGGAATCGGAACTCATCCAGGCCTTCTACTCGTTTCCTAGTGAAGTGTCGGTCTGAGATCTGATTCCTATCAAAGAGACAACAGATTCCGGGTTGAACATGAACAACTGTCATGAACAGTTAGCTGATCAGGCTGGGGTGATTCCCACTTCGATCGGATGACTCGGTCTTGACGGAGTTTCCGTTGTTTAAACGCGTGTCATACCATCTCGATTAAACCGCAAACTTTTCAAACTTAACAAAATATTCAAGTTTTCAAAACGATCAGGTCGTGGAACACATTGCCATCCGATCGGATTGCACTTGGTCTTGAACACTTAAACTTTTTATCAAATTTTCAAAGATCATCAGTTCTAACGGATTTCCATCTGATCGGAAGACCATCCGATCGAATGACAATCCTGCTGTGAACTTGTTCTCTGAAATGTCTCACTGGACGGATCGCCATCCGACCGAACGACCGTTCGACCGGACGACCTGAAAGGTAGAGATACTTCTTTGTTTTCAAAATGCTACAACGAAAACTTCAAAGTTACATCATACACAAACACATCCATCCTAAATGAATGTCAATCCGACCGAGTGGCCATCCGACCGGATGACCATCCGAACGGATTGTCATTCGATCGAATGACTATCCGTTCGGATTGTCATCCGATCGGATGACCCTTCGTCGCCTGCTCACTTAACACCGTCTTGCGTACCACACATCACTTATGCTATCGTTAACTGTTCAGGCTAATCTCTCATCGCTCCTTTGAATCCAAGAGAGTGTTTAGTTATTAAACGCTATCTATGAGTATACTCGATCCCTTTTTGCTTTACGCACTTTTGGGTGTTACATACGTTACTTATATCAAATCACATCGATCACACAACACAAACACATTTTATACGCTAACCGTTACTGCATGTTATACGAGTTACTCGATGAATACTGGTATGTTATGTTTACACAGTGATTGTTGCCTGGCACCTTAGCAACGATAGTACTATATTTTGAACTCAGCACATGTCGTGGACAGGGGTTGTTAAGGGATTTTCTCACATGTCACAGTGGTGATATGTGTTGCGCATTCTAGAACTCGTAGTCACGTCTGTGCATATTTCATTATCGATAACCTGCTTGCTTCATATTATACATGTTACATGCTCGTTATGCGTAAACTCGCTTTCGCTACTATTATAACTATTAAACTTGTATGCTCACCTTTACGCTATGTGTATTGAGTGTTATTTTAACGTATGTGACAGGTGTTTAAGATGCTAGGATGCTTGCTATGTGGAATTCAAGTAGGATGAGTCTAGAAACAAACAAACAAATTTTAAATCTGAGTTGTCGGAACAACCTTTTATCTGTCTTTGAGAAAATAATGTCTGTATTAACTGTTTTAATCTGATATATTATGGTATGGGGCATGATGTTAAAATATCCGGTAATCATAGTTGTTATGGATTTCTCTTGGACAATCTGTTTCGCTCAGTGTCACGCCCCGATGTTTCCGCCATCGGTTGGGGTGTGACAGATTGGTATCAGAGCCATAACTATATGGAATTAGGTAAGAATCGACCTAGTTTGGGCCGATGTCTTAGAATCGACTTAGTCTATAGTCTAAGTACCAACAGACCGACTTGTGCATACCCGGTAGGGGATTTGCACGATCTTACTTGATATTCTCGCTCGAAGTCGCTGTACACTACACTCTTGCGCGAACATCGCATACTACAGTTCCGCGCAAGACCAGCCTTTCCTAAGGCTGGCTACACACACAAACGGATGATCTGGTTGAGATTAGGTGTGAAAGCCACAAACTCTCGACCAAATCATTCGTTCGACTCGCAAATTTTACTATAAACAAGAGAATTTTCGTTAAATTAGGAGTGAAATCCATATTTCGATGCGAATCTCCTTATATATCTTGTGATTCTATCACACAAACAGGAATGCAGTCATTAAGTCAAGGATGAAACCCGAACCTTGATGACTCGTTACACTCTCTATTTTGGTTTTACAAAACTCTCACCAAAGTCTCGATGGCTTCCAACGACTAGGGTCACGTAATGGCCAAATGGATGCGTGCCGGTCGCCCGGATTAAGGCAAGAGCACGGTCCACTAAGCCAAAATGTGCACCCAAAGTCCTTGAGAGCAGTCGAACCACTTTGGGCAGTCGATGTCTCACACCCAGACAATCTCTTTTCGAATTTTATATGTTTCGATTCTGGATTTCACCGCCGCCAACTCTGTGATTTATCAATTTTAGCGTTTTATGTGATTTTATGTGTTTATGTGTTTTCGATTTTTGGTGATTTACTCGCTTTTCGTTGTTCGCTTTGATCAACACACACGACTCGCACTACACATCTATCTCAATACGCTAACAAATCGCTTATGTTATTCGTAATCTCTACTCGCTAATCGCACTCGTAATACTCGATCGCTTTACGCTACCGTGAAAGATAGGTGAATACGTGCAATATATGTAGGTCAATAAGTGCAAAATATAGTGTGCCCTCATGGTTTCGGTGCTCTACGTGCTTATGTGTTTATATGCTTATGTGCATACGTGCTTCTATGAATTATGTGCCTACGTGATTATGTGACTTAGACGTGTTCCTATGTTATATAAAGTGCCTTTAGGTGTAATAGTAGACTATACTTGACTTAATCGAAACTGTGTTTGAGTCCTGTGATGATGTCTGTTTGCAGACAATGTCGTCATTTGGATCACACACTGCTCGCTCCGCACGTCACAATCACGAGGACAAACGCATCGCTGCACTAGTCGCTAAGCAGATGGCGAAAGTCATTCCGCAAATTGTTAGCGAGCTGAACGAAAATGCTAGCAAGTCCTCGGAAGAATCCAGGACAGATTCTCCTAAAGCTACTTTTAGCTTCAAGCAGTTCAAAGCGTGTTGTCCCAAAGAATTTACCGAAGAAGATGGGCCTACGGCCATGTTTCAATGGTTTGATTCGATCGAAGTCACCTTGCGCCAGAGTGGCTGTCTGGAAAACCTTCGCACTGTTAACGCCACCGACATCTTCTAATCCTGGGCTCTGGATTGGTGGACTGCCGAGACAAACAAACGAGGGAATGATGTAGCTTTTGGGCTGACCTGGGATGAGTTGAAGGACATCATGATACGAGAGTTCTTCCTTCCCCACGAGCTCCAGAAGCTGGAGGATGAATTCTGGCATATCAAACAGGATGGTGGAGACAACGCTGGTTTAACTGCTTACTTTAAGCAGCTGAGTATCATCTGCCCAGGTCAAGTTACTACCCCCGAGATTACGATCAAGAAGTATATCCGCGCTCTTCCGGATTGTGTTGCAGACTTTGTGCAGGCCGCCAAAACGACAACTATTGAGGAAACCTACCTGCTCGCTGCTGAGATCAACGATAAGCGAGTCAGGGCTGGTTATTTCGATAAAGCTGCCAAAAGTCTTCATCAAGTCACCGCTGCTCCCACCGCTGAAATCGTCGCATCGCAATCTTCAAAGTCCTCCCGTCGCAAGAGAAAGAAAAACAGCTCCAGCAACAAGAACTGTGTAGTAACTGCCGCTCCACTCCAAGCCGTGCCTACTCAACCGCAACCGCAAAACGGCCAAGTAGCGGCGCTGGTGGTCAATGCCCCGCCAGCTAAGCGTGCATACACTAGACCACACCCGCTCTGCTCTACTTGCACCTACCATCACCCGGTTGGAATCGCATGCCGGTTTTGTGTTCACTACAACCTGTACGGCCACTTCACCGCTAACTGTCGTACCGGTCCCCGCCAAGCCCCAGTTCAAGCTCCTGCTCTACCAGCTCTGCAAGGACAACAAGCAGCTCATGCCCCCGCCGCTCACGTAAGATCCTGCTTTGCGTGTGGTGATCCCAACCATTTCGCAAACGTCTGCCCAAACAGAGTGGTGAAGCAAGAGCCACAGCAGCAGCAGCAGCCAGCACCGCAACAACACCAGCAGCAGCAACAGCCAGCTCAGCAAGCAGCCCACAGGCGAGTCTTCAACATCAACGCCCGTCAGGCTCAGGCAGACAACAACGTTGTTAATGGTACGTTTCTCGTAAATGGTATATATGCTTCATGTTTATTTGATACTGGAGCCGATAACTGTTTTGTATCGTTCGAATTCGAAAGACTCCTAAACCGTAAACGCGTTAATCTCCCATCAACATTCGACATAGAAGTTTCCACCGGAAGAACCGTCACTGTTAGTTCTATTTTGCGTGATTGTACTCTTGATCTCAACGGTCACGTTTTCCCGATCAATGTTATCCCGATGCAAATTGGTAGCTTTGATGTTATAGTAGGCATGGATTTCCTTCGGGAGAATCATGCTGAAATTGTTGGCTTCGATAAAATGATTCATTTTTCTCTCGCGAACGGTGATCAATTGTGTGTTTATGGTGAAGTCGCTTCGAAGAAGTTACAACTCATGTCGTGTGTCCAAGCTGGCAAGTATCTCAGCAAGGAATACCAAGCTTTCTTGGCGCACATCGTAGTAGCGGAGGAAAAGGAAGTTAAGGGAATAGACAAGGTGCTTGTGGTTCGTGAGTTTCCTAACGTCTTTCCGGATGATTTACCTGGTTTACCTCCCACTCGTGATATCGATTTTCGAATCGACTTTATTCCTGGAGCAAATCTTGTTGCTAGAGCGCCTTATCGTCTCGCTCCTTCTGAAATGCGTGAACTCTCGAGTCAGCTCTAGGAACTACTTGATAAAGGCTTTATTCGCCCTAGCACCTCTCCTTGGGGCGCGCCTGTCCTTTTCGTCAAAAAGAAGGATGGGTCGTTCCGGATGTTCATCGATTACAGGGAATTGAATAAGCTCACAATCAAGAATCGTTATCCCCTGCCTCAAATCGATGATTTGTTTGATCAGCTACAAGGTGCTACGTGTTTCTCAAATATCGATCTATGCTCAAGCTATCACCAGTTATGAATTCAGGAGGAAGATATACCTAAAACAGCTTTTCCAACCCGATATGGTCACTATGAGTTTGTTGTTATGCCTTTTGGTTTGACTAACGCTCCTGTGGTTTTCATGGATCTAATGAATCGCGTGTGTAAACTCTTTGTCGACCGCTTCGTCATCGTATTCATCGATGATATCCTGATCTATTCCAAATAAAAAACCGAACACTCGTAACATCTATGTTTAGTTCTTGAGTTACTCCAGGGAAACCGTCTCTATGCCAAATTCTCCAAGTGTGAATTCTCGCTTGAGGAGGTTCAATTCCTCGGTCACATCGTAAATAGTCAAGGAATTCATGTCGACCCTGCAAAGATCGAAGCTGTTAAGAGTTGGGTTACACCAAGGAACCCGTCCGAAGTTCGTTCTTTTCTCGGATTGGCGGGTTACTATCGCCGATTCATCGCTGATTTCTCGAAAATCGTTATACCGCTTACCTCGCTTACGCACAAGGACAAACCTTTTGTTTGGGGAACCGAACAGGAGGAGGCCTTTCAAACTCTCAAAGCTATGCTTTGTAGAGCTCCTGTGCTCTCACTGCCCGACGGAAACGACGATTTCGTAGTCTACTGCGATGCCTCTAACCTCGGTCTTGGTTGTGTTCTCATGCGACGAGACAAGGTTATCGCATACGCCTCTCGACAGCTCAAGATCCACGAGAAGAACTATACAACCCATGTTCTCGAGCTTGGTGCAGTTGTTTTTGCGTTGAAGATTTGGCGACACTACCTTTACGGTACCAAGTGTACGGTCTTCATGTAACATATCCATTTTTTTCAAATAAGATTTATAGGTTGTTTAAATTTATTAACCACTAGTAACTAGTTTTATTTTTTAAAATAATTTCAACCCATATAGTTTTAAAAACTATTTTATATATATTTGGTTGGAATGTTATACTAATTAATTGGCTTGTATATGTGTGTCATTTCTATTTTTTATATTAAAATAAAAGTATATAAAAACTTATATTATTAGACAGGTAGATTACAGGTAAGTTGACTGTTAGAAATATAAAGTATCTAGACGGGCCTAGAAACCGTTTAATAATTAAATTATAAATATACAATCTATTTGAACCTACTCCGTTTTTAATGAAACTTGGTTCAAAATGTAAATACAAATATTCTCGTTCTAATGACATATTCATTGTTTTATAAAACGTCATATTTTAGAAGTTATACGCGCCAAAAGAGTGAAGCAGTTAAATTAATTATAATATATAAATTAATAAAATAATAATAATTTACATTTAACTAAAAACTAAAGACTTATGTGCCCCATTTTGGGATAAAACAATAAAATAAAATAAAAACCATAATTAATGCATAAGGAGACGTGTCCTATACAAATTGAATTTTGAAAGTTTGAAGGAATGTACGTGTACAACATGTATGCTTTCCAATTTTTAAGGGAAGCAGTATAAATAAGAAAGAGGCATTTCCACTTTTAGAGTGTTCAATTCTTTCTCCTCCTTGGCGTGCTCTCTCTCTCTCTCTTTCTATGGTAGTGTTTGGTATGCGGGAATAAGAGGTGGAATAGAATGGATGATTACGAGGGAATGAAGAAAAGGGTATTTGGTTAGTCAATGGAATGGAATCACCCATTCCAAAAGGCATTCCATTCCTTCAAAATCATTCATTCGACCCCCTATGTTTTTTTTCCATTCCATACCCTCTTACACCATTCACCAACACCACAACCCACCACCTTCGCCACAACCCACCACCACCACCACCCACCACAAACGCCATCACCGCCACCCGCCACCACCTCACCCCAACAGCCACCATCGTCGCCGCCACCCACTCGCCACCGTTATCACCCACAGCAGCGATCAACCGCCAACGCCACTCGCCGCCGCCGCCTACCACCATTGTCGACGCCACCACCAACGCCACAACCATCGTCGACGCCACCACCAACCGCCGCCGCCACCACCCACCGCCACCTCTGCTGCCACCCACCACCAACGACCACCTTGCCGACACCACCACTCTTCGTCACCGCCGCACCGCCACTCGCCACAACCACCACCACCCATCGCCGCCACCGCCACCCACCACCGCCACCTACAACCACCCACAATCACTACCACCACCATTCACCGCTGATTTTATTACTCCGTTTTTCTTGCCTACCGAACAATTAATACACAATAATAATTCATTCCATTCACAATGGTAACCAAACAAGACATGGAATGGTAATGATCCATTACATTCCCTCGTTCATTCCATTACCTCATCTATTCCATTTTTTCGTCAATTCCATTACCTCATACCAAACAGACCCTATATATTTTTCTTTTTATTTAAATAATAATAATAATAATAATAATAATAATAATAATAATGCGTTGCCCCGTTTTAAGTGTTTTAACCCCTGATCACTGATACCCTTTCCGATTGATCTGGAGCCCCATAACGCATGTCAAGGCTCTGCCCGACTAAGTTCGTTGGGGTTCTGTCTCGTGACGTAGGTATAAAGTTGAACTGGGTTATTACATTTAACGCGAGTGCATTATATATTTTATTAAATAGCTCAGGAGTTATACCCAAGATTCTACCAGGAGGCTTTTAGTTGAACCCTAAAGTTACAAAGTGAGTCCATTCTCTTTTCTCACAGTTTTATCACCTTTTTGTGATACATTTATATTTAAAAATGCTTTTCAAAATCCTAAATGTTTACCAGTTATACTTACAGTTATTAAATTTTTATATTCTGTAATAATTGCCGGTATGTGAGGTTTTACACATTACTTGACCCTCGTTACTATTGGCCAAAAAGTTAGCCAATAGTAACATGACCACAATCACAGGGGAAATTGTGCCCAGTAGCCATAGCCTATAACTAATATTATTTTAACTTTAAATCATTAATAAATTTAATGTATGATTGAAATAAATCTAAATGGTGTGTATATAAAATAGAGCTTTATTAATCATTATTAAAATATATATTAAAGAAAATATATTTAATAAACCTAAATTACTATTTACATTATAAAATAATGTTTAGTCCATAAATGTATACCATAATAAAATAGTCAAAAATAATATATTCTACTATACTAAAATTATATTTTTAGTCTTAGTCACGTTAATATGTTAAATAATAATATTACAATTATTTAATTAATATATTATATTTGATAAGTTATAGCTATTAGTTTGACAGAAAATGATATATTTCATTTTCTGGGCTAAGTGGTTTTGTGTCATAGAAAATATAATTGACAAAGTAATGTCACGGGACACTACTAAGTCCAGAGTCACTAGTTGAGAGAATGATCAACAGTGATATGGCCACAAATATGACCAGAGTCACTAGTTGAGAGAATGATCAACAGTGACATGACCAAAGACACTAGTTGAGAGAATGATCAACAGTGTTATGCCCAGAGTCACTAGTTGAGAGAATGATCAACAGTGATATGACCAGAGTCACTAGTTGAAAGAATGATCAACAGTGTTATGACCAGAGTCACTAGTTGAAAGAATGATCAACAGTGATATTACCAGAGTCACTAGTTGAAAGAATGATCAACAGTGATTTGACCACCATCACGGGAATCGCCTAGTGACCGATACCATTGAATCATAATAAGATATATTTTATATTTATTACTTGATAAACTTCACTATTGGACGAAAATGAGCCAATGATTGATATGACCACTGTCACATCGGAACTACCACCATGTGACAAATACTGATTGAGTTGGGTAAATATAAACAAATATAAAAAACCCTTTATGCTGTAAAGTATAACAATATATTTCTATAAAAATGGAATGAACTCGCAAGTATTTATTACTGATAAAATGTTTTCAAAACACGTTTAAGGTAACTTGCTATAAAGATAATAGAAGCCAGCTATGGAGCACTGAAGGCTTAAATAAAGTGGCTATAAATACCTGAATAAAAGAAGAAATTTATGTTTTATTTAATTAGATTTATCCCTATAAAAACATTTGAATTGAATATGGGTTTTAGCCCATTTGTTTAATATTAAAAGTTTGGTGTTTTACAAACTCTGAAATCATTTCCTAACTACGATCCTGATGAAAAATTTTCCGCTGCGTACTTAATAAACACCGATACCATCTGACTGGCTTGCAGCACCCGCTCCTAGGGTGGGGTCGGGGGCTGTGATGTAACACCCCAAAGACGGGTTTGGTAATCAAACCACATTAATAGTAAAGATGGGTAAGATACCGTTAGTGGTAAAAAAAAATTATTAACCCGGTAAATATTAGTATTTGAATAAATAAACTTGATGTTAATTAAAAGGAGGGTAAATACTTTGAGAAAAACAAAGTATATAGAAGTCCCGAGTTAACGGGACTTAAAGTAAAATGGGTTATGACTTCCCGAACCCATTCGGTAACTAGGAATAATTAACCTAGTTAACTAAATGTTGTAGACAATAAAGGAACTTGACTAATTAACCTTTCTTTTATAAACTTTGGAAAATAGAGGGGCTATAATGGACAAAACTGAAAGTGAAATTAATAAAAAGAAAATTTGACTCAAAACACACATAAGGTGTGTGTGTTCTGGTCGATGTTTACACAGAGCAAGAAAGGGGTTCCTTCTTTGAACCCTAAACTCACAATTTGATCAAAATCAGAGGGAAAACAAGCTAGGAATTTGGGGCTTTTACTAAATTCGCGATCACCAAGACAAGGGGATCATAAGGTATGTCGAAAATTATGATTTGGTGATATTTTGGAATTTTGATAATCATGCATGAATGAAATTCTTGTATGAAAATTTAATGTTTTAGTGAAATTGATGTGGGTTTAAGTCTAGAAACAAAACCCTAGGTGCGAACTTGTTAAATTTTTGCCATAAACTTGTAATTGAAGTATTTACCTTGTATGAGGTAAATGGGTTTATGAAAATATGATGAAGTCTTGAATTAGAGTGATAAATTGATGATAAACTTGACAATTTGAGTAACTAGGGTTCGAAACCATCATGGATGGTAGTAATAGAGAAGTACTTGAACAATTATGAATTCGAGTATGTAAACATACTTGTCATAAGATGGGTTTTCGTATAACAAAAAGAAATTCGGTGCTAAATTCATGTCGTGGATGTTTGAAATCATGTTACCTACTAGTTAGTAAGTAAAATTTGATTTCATTAAGTAATCGGATGAAATTCCTAAGTGAATTCAATAAAACAAATGTGCATTTGAATATGTTGATAAGTCAATTGACCTTTAAAAAGTCAAACCGACCAATGACTAGATCGAGTGATAAATTTGACATAAAACCCGTAAGGTGGGGTAGTCATAATTGATGATGACCAATCTAACTGTCTTACGAATTATATTGTTAGTTTGACGCTTAACAAGCTAGGTGGAGGCTTGGAAAGGAAGCGGGTCAAACGAATCAAGTATGAAGGAAAAGCGTGTTTCGGAATGCAAGGTAAGTAAAACTTACACCTTCTAGAATAGAATACCTACTTGTATAATGGATAGCATTGTGAATGATAAAATGGACATGGTTTTCGTGGGCATTTTGTCAATAAAATAGTTATTGATAGCAAACAGGTCCGTTATATGCAAAATTGTTTCGAAGCCTTAAACACTTAGTTTTGGCTCAATATTTGATCAGAAGTGGTATAACAATATAAATGATGATTGGTAATTTTTATAAGCTTTTTGGAAGTTGTTTAACACGGTTTTCGCGGACGTTTTGTCAACAAAATAGTTGTTGACAGCAAGCAGGTCCTTATTTGCAGAAATTGTTTCGAAGCCTTAAACACTTAGTTTTGACTCAATATTTGGTCAGAAGTGGTATAACACTATAAATGATGATTGGTAATTTTTATAAGCTTTTCGGAAGTTGTTTAACGTGGTTTTCGCGGACGTTTTGTCAACAAAATAGTTGTTGACAGCAAGCAGGTCCGTATTTGCAGAAATTGTTTCGAGGCCTTAAACACTTAGTTTTGACTCAATATTTGGTCAGAAGTTGTATAATAATATAAATGATGATTGGTAATATTACGTATTGTTAAGTGTTACAAATACAGGCTAGCGGAAAGTATGAGCATGTTTTGCCAAAGTTGGCGAAAAGTAATGCAATGTATTAAAAACGAGTCAATGTTGACCCGTGCCAGGTACGCACAAGGAATGACACTCTCGTGAATGGTACATGTACCAACCATAATATGGATTATGGTTGGAGGAAATAAGAGTTGATAAAATTATAGTTTGACATAAATACCCATAACGGGTCAAATAATTCGGTTTAAGAACCGGAAATTTGAATTCGAAGGAAACAAGAATTTTGAATAATGGATGAATGAATTGGATGGAAATATGTTTATAACTTGTTGTGAAACTGTCAAAACTAACTTTTATGTTGGTTTTGATTTTAGGAATGTCTTATGGAACTTCGAATGAGGATCAAGCAAGAAAGGAGAACCGAACACATGTCTCGAAGCGTACCAATTTGGGACAGATTCTGTTAGATGAAGCCCACAAATCGCGATACTCCATTCATCCCGGTGCTGACAAGATGTACCAGGACCTTCGCTATAAGTACTGGTGGCTGGGCATGAAGAAGGATATCGCTATCTATCTTTCGAAATGCCTGACTTGTTCGAAGGTCAAGGATGAGCATCAACGCCCCTCTAGCTTACTCGTACAACCCGAGATCCCTATGTGGAAATGGGAGAGTATAGCTATGGACTTCATAACGAAACTCCCGCGCACGCCATCAGGTCACGACAGCATCTGGGTTATCGTTGACCGTCTTACCACATCCGCTCACTTTCTACCGATACGGGGAGACTACAAGTCAGAACGATTAGTCGAATCTATACCGACGTAGTTATTTGTCGACACGGGACACCTCGTGATATCATCTCTGACCGCGATGGTCGATTCACCTCGTGTCTTTGGGAAACGTTCCAATCTGCTCTCGGTACTACTCTCAATCTTAGTACCGCATTCCATCCCCAGACCGACGGTCAGACTGAACGCACGATTCGTACCCTCGAAGACATGCTTCGCTCGTGTGTTATAGATTTCGGTGGTAAGTTGGATTCACATTTATCTTTAGTCGAATTCTCGTACAATAACAATTATCACTCTAGCATCCAAATGGCACCATTTGAGGTATTATACGGAAGAAAATGTCGATCGCCTATTGTATGGCACGAGATCGGGGACGCGCAAATTACCGGTCCTGAGCTGTCGCAAGAAACGACTGACAAAATCCTCCAAATTCGAGACAATCTACTGAAAGCTCGGAGTCGTCAGAAAAGTTACGCCGATAGACGCCGCAAGCCCCTTGAATTTGACGTTGGCGATCACGTACTCCTAAAGGTTGCACCTTGGAAGGGGGTGTTCGGATTCGGCAAGAAAGGAAAGATCATGCCTCGATATGTTGGACCCTTTAAAATTCTGGAAAGGATTTGCAAAGTGGCCTATAGACTCGAAATACCGGAGGAACTTAGTAATGTCCACCCGACTTTCCACGTTTCGAACCTCAAAAAGTGTCTAGCCGACCAGGAATTTCATGTCCCTCTTGAAGATCTACAAGTGGATGAAACATTACACTTCGTGGAGAGGCCTATCAAGATCATGGGCCGAGAAACCAAGGTGCTCCGACGCTCACGCATTCCCAGTGTGAAGGTTCGCTGGGAAGGCAAACGCGGTGCCGAGTTCACATGGGAACTCGAAAGTGATATGAAGGCAAAGTATCCGCAACTATTTGTTACACCTGCTTCTTAAATTTCGGGATGAAATTTCCTAAAGTAGGGGAGGCTGTAACAACCCGACTTTCTGAAGTCAAAGTACAAGTCAAAGGAAGAAAAAATTGCTATTTGCGATCTGTCACTCCTTGCTTAATTACTAACTGTGCTTCTCGATTTGTAATCGACACTCTATTATATTTTGTTTTAGTTGTATTATGTGGAGTACATGTTAATAAATCGCTATTTAATCGTAGTTTATCGCTAATCAACTTATCGCTAACCGCATCGCTATCGCATCGCAACTCGAATTATAGGTTATGGATATTGTTTTACGTGTGTGTGCTATTATGTGTTACTTATGCATGTTATGTTTATATTGAAGGGATTAATCGCAAACGCAATCGCAACTCTATCGCAACACAATCTCATCGCAAACTCGAGATTCAAGGATTATATTTATGTTAATTAGTAGTTAGGTTATTTGTGTAACTAATGGGTAATACTATCGCATCGCTTACTCGAATCGCATCGCAAAGCACAACGCACGAAACGAAAACACGAAAACTAACTCGCAACAGCCCTTCGATCGAATGGTCATCCGTACGGATGACCATCCGATCGGATGATCGGGTTGCCATCCGATCCACTGCACTGCACCACTTTTCCTCTTTTGGAAATCCTATAAATAGCACCTGTCACATAAAAAACAGTGATGTGACAGCTCTGGTGCGACTCTTCAACTTCCCAGCCTATTCTCTTTCGATTTCTCGCGATTCTTGTAAGTTTTCAACTCAAATCTTGTACATCTATCATCTACAAACACTCCTTCATCACTTTCACCTTTGAATCTTCACTTTTAACTATGAAATCCGCCCGATTTGAGGTGTTCTAGGGTGATGTCATCATGGGGTTCTTATGAACTTCAAGATTTGGCCTCATTCCACCACAAACAACTCAAATCTAAAGGATTTCAACATGATTTAACACTATATTCGCATAGATCTAGACGTTTTCATGGGTGGAAGGATTGAAAGATGGTTTCATAACTTTCTTTCAACTCTTTTACACTCAATGCACTCAAAACCGATGGAATCGGAACTCATTCAGGCCTTCTACTCGTTTCCTAGTGAAGTGTCGGTCCGAGATCTGATTCCTATCAAAGAGACAACCAATTCCGGGTTTAACATGAACAACCGTCACGAACAGTTAGCTGATCAGGCTGGGGTGATTCCCACTTCGATCGGATGACTCGGTCTTGAAGGAGTTTCCGTTGTTTAAACGCGTGTCATACCGTCTCGATCAAACCGCAAACTTTTCAAACTTAACAAAAAATTCAAGTTTTCAAAAGGATCAGGTAGTGGAATGGATTGTCGTCCGATCGGATTGCCATCCTATCGAACGACAATCCGATTGGATTGCAATTGGTCTTCAACACTTAAACTTTTTTTTATCAAATTTTCAAAGATCATCAGTTCTAACGGATTGCCATCCCATTGAATGGCAATCCTGCTGTGAACTTGTTCTCAGAAGTGTCTCACTGGACGGATCGCCATCCCACCGAACAACCGTTCGACCGGACGACCTGAAAGGTAGAGATACTTCTCTGTTTTCAAAATGATACAACGAAAACTTCAAAGTCACATCATACACAAACACATCCATCCCAAACGAATGTCAATATGACCGAGTGGCCATCCGACTGGATGACCATCCGAATAGATTGTCATTCGATCGAATGACCGTCCGTTCGGATTGTCATCCGATTAGATGACCCTTCGTCACCTGCTCACTTGACACCGTCTTGTGCACCACACATCACTTATGCTATCGTTAACTGTTTATGCTAATCTCTCAACGCTCCTTTCAATCCAAGAGAGTGTTTAGTTATTAAACGCTATCGGTGAGTATACTCGATCCCTTTTTGCTTTACGCACTTTTGGGTGTTACATATGTTACTTATATCAAATCACATCGATCACACAACACAAACACATTTTATACGCTAACTGTTACTGCATGTTATACGTGTTACTCGATGAATGCTGGTATGTTATGTTTACACAGTGATTGTTGCCTGACACCTTAGCAACGATAGTACTATAGTTTGGACTCAGCACCTGTCGTGGACAGGGGTTGTTAAGGGCTTTTCTCACATGTCACAGTGGTGATATGTGTTGCGTATTCTACAACTCGCAGACACGTCTGTGCATATTTCATTGTCGATAACCTGCTTGCTTCACATTATACATGTTACATGTTGGTTATGCGTAAACTCACTTTCGCTACTATTATAACTATTAAACTTGTATGCTCACCTTTATACTATGTGTATTGACTATTATTTTAACGTATGTGACAGGTGTTTGAGATGCTAGGATGCTTGCTATGTGGAATTCAAGTAAGATAAGTCTAGAAACAAACAAACAAATTTTAAATCTGAGTTGTCGGAATAGCGTTTTATCTGTCTTTGAGAAAACAATGTCTGTATTAACTGTTTCTATCTGATATATTGTGGTATGGGACATGATGTTAAAATATCCGGTAATCATAGTTGTTATGGATTTCTCTTGGACAATCTGTTTCGCTCAGTGTCGCGCCCCGATGTTTCCACCATCGGTTGGGGTGTGACACGTTTCCACAAAATGCCTCCTGAACTTTGTGATATTCAATGAGAATTTTCCAACTCATTTATAATAATATTATTTGTTTTATTCTTTTTTCAAAGATAATAATTGGGTAATCATTGTTGGGGCATTATGGGGTATTATACCACTACACCTATTTTTAACTTCAAGCCCCATAATGCCCATTTGCTGACTAGGACGACACATGTCGGATAATGTCCAAGGGAGGGGCTTCAAATTCAAGGCCACTATAAGACCACCCATAGTGGGGTAGTATTTGGGCGTGAAATGCCTCAAAAGCTCCCCGAAAATACCCGCGCCCCGCCCCTGGGGGCGTTTTTCTTCAAAAATTAGGTTGGGACGTGCTAAATTAAACGCAGGATCAAGATTTTGTTGGCCAATCATAGGTATCCTTCTTCTTGTTTGGCTAATACCTTTTTTTATGGTTTTTTTATTTAATTCTTTACACCCCTTTTAACATAATGCCCCACATCCCCCCTACACCCATTTTAGAAAGAAAAAAAACGCCCCATAATGCCCCCTTGCTGACTGGATCGTCACATAACGGATAATGACCAGGGGTCTTCCTTTATCACTACACATGTTCTAAGGTGTGCAGGAGCCCCGTCCTTTGAGGGTGGCCCTCCACCTAAGCTGCTACATCATCAGCGGGTTATCCTCACACCTTGAAGATGGGCTTAGGGTGTGGAAAATGACCCTCCTTTTATTTATTTATTTATTTATTTTGTTAAATAATATGCAATATATAAAAAGTAAAGTAAATAAAATTAAACATTGAAATTAGAGTAAATTACAAAAATCGTCCTTTATGTTACCACTATATTGCAAAGTGTGTCATTTGTTTTCAAAAACTATAAAAAACGTACTTGATGTTTGCAAAACCCTTGCAAGTTATGTCCTTTAGTCTTAAGAGCATGTTTGGCTAAGCTTTTCCAGCCAACTTATTGACTTAATAAAAAAGCCAATAAGGAGTTTTAGTGTTTGGCAAATGCAAAAGTTCTTTTCAAAATGACTTTTTGAGAAGGAGAAAAAGTCATCAAAAAGTCATTTTTGAAAAGTTAGAATGTTGTGACTTTTTGAACTAACTTATTGACTTAATAGCTTTTAGTCATTTTACATCAATAAGCTAAGCCAAACACTTTTTAAAAAACAACTTATTGACTTATTGGCTTTTCCCACCCTATAAGCTAATCCAAACACTTTTTTTAAAAACTCCTTTTCAAAAACTCATAAGTCAATAAGTCCTTTTCCCAAAAGTCCTTTTTAACTTAAATAAGCTTAGCCAAACATGCCCTAACTCAGTTATATTTTATGGTTAAATCTGACCTAGTGGACTCCACATAAGGGTATTTTGGTCATTTTACTCTAATTACTAAATAACAATTATGAAAAATAATGAATAAAAGAATTTTGTTTATATATAGTTATATATATACAAACACACAGATACATTCTCTCTCTATCTGTACACCCTTTCTCACTCTAACTACCCACCACCACAACCACCCGACCACCACACACCTGCCGCCACCACCACCACCATCCGCTACCACCTCCCACCACTCACTCTAACTTCACACCTCTCTCTCTCTCTATCTTTCTCTCTCTCTCTCTCTTCAAGTCAGAACAAATCGAGACGAACTCATGGTCAATTTTGTAATCCGCGAAACTACTATAGCCAAAAATGCTTCAGCGGTAATACTCAACACCTTTGAAGACTTATAGCATGAAGCCTTAAACGAGCTATCATCAATTTATCCTTCGGTTTTCTCAGTTGGGCCATTACACACCATTGCAAACAATATGGTTGCAAACGATCTTAAGTTGTTGGGTTCCAGTTTATGTCGGAATCCGATCCATTCGGCTTAGCCGTCGCAACAGAATCCCCATCAATCGGAGCCGTCGCAATCCCTTCCACCTCAAATTGTCTGCAAACCCTATTGGAGCCGTCGCAATAGAACCCCCTTCAATCGGAGCGGTTACGCTCGATCTGACTCCAATCGGAGCCATCGCAACCCCTTCCACCTCAAATTGTCTGCAATCCCAACCTCCGAACACCCCCGTCGCAAAAGAACCCCCTACATTCATCGTCTACAACCCTAACCTGTAACACCCCGTGTTTCGAAAGTCAAAGTCAAGATTGAAGTCAAAGGAAGAAAAGATTGCTAATTGCGATCTGTCTCTCCTTGCTCAATTCCTGTTTTGACTTCTTTGACTTGTAATTAGCCTATTTTGTTATCGCTTTAGTTGTATTATGTGGAGTATCTATTAATAATCGCATAGTAGTCGTTGTTTATCGCATGTTTAATCGCTTTATCGCTATCGCAATCGCACTCGCAACTCGAATTACGCATTTTGGTTATTGTTATACGTGTGTGTGTGCCTTATGTGTTACTTGTGCATGTTTATTTATGTTATGTGTGGTAATCAATCGAAACGCAATCGAAACTCAATCGCAATCGAATCGCAAACGCTAAACGAATACGAAATAAGGATGCTTGTATGTTGATATAGTAGTTGGGATTAAAAGTAATTTGACTAGGAAATTCTATCGCATCGTAACGCTCGCTATCGCAATCGAAACTGCAAAACTTGTCGCGCCGAACACTCGAACCAAGCGACTGATCGATCAGGAGACCAGCCGAACGACCAGCCGTTCGATCGAGCTGCTGCTCGATCGGCCAGCTGTTCGACCGGACTACCAACCGATCGACCAGCCCCTTTCCTCTTTGGGAAACCCTATAAATACCCCCTGTCACCTTCATACTTTCCACTTTTGGCAACTCTCCTCCGACCAGCTCATCCTCCCCACTTTTCTTCAGATTTTTCGCGATTCTGGTAAGATCTCATCCTAAATCTTGTACTTCCTTAATCTACACGCACTCCTACACCTTTCTATCTTTTGAATCTTAACTTTAAACCGTGAAATCATCAAGATTCAAGGTGTTCTAGGATGACGTCATCATGTGTTCTTGAGAACTTCATGTTTTGGCCTTAATCCACCAAGAACCACTTAGATCTAACCGATTTCCACATAAACAAACAAAGATCTTTCATAGATCTAAACATATTCACAATGAAAAGGATTGAAATATGGTTTTCCAACTTTCTTTCAACTCTTTTACACTCAATGCCTTCAAAACCGATAGAATCGGAGCTTGTGCCGACTTACTACTCATTCTTGTGGTTGTGTTGGTTCAAGATCTGGAGTCTATCCACGAGACTACCGATTTCAGGTTAAACATGGAACACCGTCTCGAACAGTCAACTGGTTGGATTTGGGTGACTCCTGTCCGATCAGGGGTACCAAGTATTGACAAGGTTTCTATTGCTTAACACGTTATCAAAACATCTCGATAAAATGACAAACTATGAAAACAACCAAGTGTGAGACGAACAGAACGACCAGGGCGGAATGTCGTCTAATCGGACTACCGTCCGATCGGACTGTCGTCCGAACGAGTTGTCACCCGTTCGATCTACACCTTAGTCCCACACTTAACTTTTGTTTTCAAGACCTTGAAGGATGAACATTGAACGAAGGGCTAACCGATCGGGTTACCATTCGATCGGACTACCACTCGACCATGTGATGTTCTGACTTCAACACTTAAACAATTTTCAACATGTTCAATACACAAGGGATGACACCCGATCGAACAACCGTCCGATCGAGTGACAACCTACTGTGAACTTGTTCTCGCTGAAGTGCCCAACCTATCGGACTATCGCCCGATCGAACGGTAGTTCGATCGATCGATCTGAAAGGTAGAGATACTTCAATGTTTTCAAAATGCTACAACGAAAACTTCAAAAGTCAAGCCATCATACACAAACACATCCTTCCCAAAGGAAGTAACAATCCACTTGAACGGTCATCCGACCGGACGACCGTCTGAACGGACTACCACTCGAACGACCGGCTGACCGATCGGACTAC
The DNA here is from genome assembly GCA_030545235.1 of Helianthus tuberosus. NCBI lineage: Eukaryota > Viridiplantae > Streptophyta > Magnoliopsida > Asterales > Asteraceae > Helianthus > Helianthus tuberosus. Next base: position 15,181 of record JARYGA010033239.1, on the reverse strand, counting down.
CATCCGATCAAACTGCTGTCCTACCCACTTGCACTCTGTATCGTTTTACGCAACGCTTATCGTTATGCTATCAATCTGTTTAGGCTAACCCTACTCTCTAGCGCTCCCTTCAATCCATCAATCACTGTGAGTATACTCGATCCCTTTTTGCTTTACGCACTTTTGGGTGTTACATACGTTACTTACACAAAATTACATCGAACACACCACGCAATACTTTAATCGCTAACTAATTACCGCATGTTATACGTGACTGAATGAATGCTTGTTTGTTTGTTATGTTTACACATGGAATGCTGTCTACCTGCCTTAGCAACGATAGTACTATTAGTTTGGACTCAGCACCTGTTCACTTAGGGGTTGTTAAGGACAATTACCTACATGGCTCACAGTGGTGAGTGTGTATCGCGAACTGCCTCGGGCAGTCAACCCGCAGTCATTGGTATCGATAGGTTCATGTCGATAACTAACATGCCTCATTTTACACTCTGTACGTGCTGGTTATGCATAACGCTTTCGAACTCTATATGCTATTACCAAACTTGTATGCTCACCTTTACACTATGTCTATTGACTTTTACTTTAACGTATGTGACAGGTGCTTAGGATGCTTATTTGCTTTCTTTGCTGTGAAATCGAGGCTAGGAAAGACCTAGGTCAACAATAAACAATTGTCTGTAATGAAAATATGAGTTGTCGGAACAGAACAATTTGACTAGATCTTTTCTGTAATAATTGTATTATCATTTATGACATGGTATGGGACGTGTTGCTTTAAATATTTGGTAAATATAGTTGTTATGGAAACTTCTGGACAATCTGTTTCGCTCAGTGCCATGCCCCGATGTTTCCTCCATCGGTTGGGGTGTGACATAACCACCTTCACTTTCAGATCTAAGATTCCTAGATCTGTTCGTCTCTTGGTTGGGGCTCGATTTTAGATCCGATCTTCGGATGTTGCAGATGGTTCAGAACCACCACGCGGCGGTGGAAGTCATGATGGTGGGATGGTGGTGGTTCTAGAGGGAGAAAATGTGTGTGAAGAGAGAAGAGAGAGGAGACAGATCAGTGGTGTCGATGGTGGTAGGTGAAGTGGTGGTGATGGCAAATCGATGGTGGTGGTGATGGCAGGTGGGTTGTGGTGGTGGTAGGATAGTTAGAGAGAGAGAGAAGGAGAAGAGGGATTATGTATGTAGTGTCTATATATTTATAAGTATAGTGAATGGTTCAAATGAGAAGAACAAAATTTTAAGAAAATAAAAAGAATAACTTTTAAACCAATAGAAATGCTCCATTTTACTTCATTTAATATGTGTATTTAATTTTATTAATAAGAGCATATAGGTAAATTTCTAATTGTAATTAATTAGCTAACTAATTAAACTTGTAACTCACTTTTAAATATACTATTTCAAGATAAAATAATTTAGGGTGAAGGACAATTTTCGACATGTTTAGGATAAATTTTAGTATGTGTAAGATAAATTCTTAAATGTGTATGATAAATTTAGATATGTGTATGGTAAATTTCGGTAAGTGTAAGATATATGTAGGATAAATTTTGAAATGTGTAGGATAAAATGTTTTCTTTGCTTATTAATGAGAGATAAGTAGATAACATAATTAATGGGATGAGTTATAAAATATTTATGTTTTAGCATTATGTAGTTTCTTCTTTTTCTTTTCACATTAAATTTCTTCTCAAATGAACATTACCCTATAAGTATATATACATATATAATTTTAAAATTGTTTTATTTATTTTTTATGATTATTTATTTTAGCATTTATGATAAAATGACCAAAATACCCTTATGTGGGGTTGACTTAGTCAAATTTAACCATGAAAACTAACTATGTTAGGACTAAAGGATCTAACTTGCAAGGGTTCGCAAACATCAAATATGTTTTTTGTAGTTTTTGAAGACAAATGACACACTTTGCAATATAGAGTCAACATAAAGGACGATTTTTGTAATTTACTCTTAAAATTAATAAAGCTTACATTTCACTAAAAATCTAAACTTAAAAAAATACTAGTCGTCATTTTCGTCGTTGCTTGCGTCGTCATTTGGATCGTTGTTTGCGTTATTCCAAATGTATTCCACCAAGTCCGCCTTAAGGTTTTCATGAATGTACTCGTTACGTAACGAGAACACGTTCAAATCTTGTTGTTCCAAACTTACCGGAACATAATTCTCGTTAACCGCATTTTCATCGTACTCACAAATTGACCTACCTTCGTCTTCGATTATCATATTATGTATCAACACACAATCATACATGCAATATCACAATTGCTTTGGTTTTAAAGTACATACTGGGTTCTCAATGACGTGATTTCTTCCTCTTCTTCCTCCTCAATGATCATCTACGTCGCTTGTATTACAGCGTTTACAAAAAACTGAACTCCTTCCCCCTAAAATGACGATCACCTCGAAGATGAAGACATTGTGTATTTTTTTAGAGAGGTTGAAATTGTTTAAAATTTTGAGAGGTTTTTTAAAAAATAAGTTGAGAATGTATGAAAGTTATTGAAACGTTGGTTGAGATTGGGTTAAAAATACGTGAGATTTGGGTTATTTATATAGAAAATAATAAAATTAATCTTTTTCATAGTATAGCTGTTAGCCAACGGCTAACTTTTTTGCTTTTGGAGCGTCGAGCTCGGCTAGGCGAAGACGAAGACGACGGGACGGGCCGGTAGGGGGCGGTGTGAACGAGGCTGGACGTGCCTCGACGTCCTACCGACGTCCCCAATACCGGATAGTCTAAGCAAATGTCACCTTCCTACACTTTTCTCTACGGATTTTTCTAATCCTAAAAAAACATTAGGGAGACTTTTAGCTATGACAAGTATGTGAGATAGAATTGACACAAACAAAGTGTTGTCGATGCAAGGTGGGGGCCTTGGCATCAACCAATAACCCTTTGTAATTCTCTCTCACACACATCAATTCGAAGATAACTTAACATTTCAAAAAATGCAAAAGATATTTTCTTAAGTGCGTAATTCATTTGTACTTGAAAATTATATTTTTAAGAACACAAAGATCAAGTGAGAGCAAAAGTTTCATATCATATTTCCTCTTGATGGTCATTATATAACGGTGACCGTTTGATTAAAAGCGAGAAGCTAGTGACAAGACAAACCCTTCCACGTTATATAATATAATAAGGGAAAAGTTAAGGCGATCTTTGTCTAACCAGAGAAATTGTATTTGTATAGGAGATCATTGATTATCCAAGTTAGATGTAATGAGTTGATCACTATTTACTAGTGAGCGAAATTGATATTTGTGATCTCTAACGTATAAATAAAAGGCCAATGATCTCTAGATTAAGGGGTGGAAGACTTGCATTTCTTTTGAGAGATACAGGTTCAACTCCTAATTGATGGAGAGTGAGGCACTCGCGGGCAATCATAGGAGACCCAAGAAAACTTGGGTTCGATCCTTGAACCAAAAGAGTTTTACTGGTAATTTAACCGTTGTGCCTACATGCAGGTGGGTTACTGGGTTTCTTGAAATTGATGGTGGACTTGGGTTACTCTCGGGGTACTCCATTTGATCTAATGTTGTTGGCCGTTAAAAAATAAAATTAGAAGAAAGGTGAAGTACAACTCTCTATTAAAGCCCAAAAGAGTGAACGAAAAGTGTATTTGTTAGAATATACTAAAACCATCATATACGTTTTTTTTTCCTTTATCTCATTCACATCTTTACTAATCACACTTGCAAATGGATTTATAAATAGTCAAAATCATTAGTATTCATAAATAATAAAAAGAGAATCCGTTCACTTACTTTATGCTCTTACAATGTTATTTACTACATTTGACTAAAACTCCACGTGAACACAACCATTGATATGAAAACTGAACACTAAACCATCATATACGTTTTTTTTTCCTTTATCTCATTCACATCTTTACAAATCACACTTGCAAATTGATTTATAAATAGTCAAAATCATTAGTATTCATAATTGCTCCCAACCAATATATTCTATCATTTTTATGTTGAAATTCATCAAGTTTCTTCTTAAATTACTAGTGGAAAAGTTTTACCCCCCCCCCCCCCCCCTCCCCCTGTTGGTTATAGGGGTGTTCAAGATCGGATTATCCGGTTTTCGGATATCCGAAATTTCGGATACGGATTCGGATATCCAAACGGATATCCGAATTTATAAAAAAAATCCGTTTCGTGTATAGATTAAAACTAAATTTATATTCGATTTTCCAAATTTTTAACATTGAAAACTAAAAACAATAAAAATTCACACGAATATAATTATTTACTATTCTTTTACTAATTTTTACAATACTTCAAACTAAATATAATGCTCATATACTATATATATTTATAAAAAAATAGGTAGTTTTCGGATATCGGATAATCGGATTATCCGAAATTTTTTAAATTCGTATCCGAATCCGAAAATTCGGATTATCCGGTTTTCGGATATCCGAAATTTCGGATACGGATTTTTGGATATTTTGGATTCAGTTTTGGATCCGATTTTTTTGAACACCCCTAGTTGGTTCCATCTACTTCTACTAATTTAGTGACCAAAATGCTCCTTTTGAAAAATATAATATACATCGTGTACCTTATTTTAGCCAAGTCTTGTAGCTTGTCTAATCTTGACTTCTCTTCCTCATAAAATCTATATAAAAACACAATTATTTATACACTTGTCAATATTAATAACCTTTTTAGTAAAATAATAAAAAGTTGGTTTGAATTAACTTTACGAATATTCCACTATCATTTTTGCCATAGGGTGACTTGACACATTATTACATAAATCCAACTGAGGGCCACATTTTATTTTCCCCTCTTTTGCTTCTCATAGGATCTTTGGAATCATCAAGTTGGAAACGAAGAACCTGAATGTTAGTTATTACAGTTAGGGAATGACAAGCCTCTATGTAAAACTAATCATTCGGATTTATGTGTCAAGTACGCCTTAGATCTCGCTAGCCATCACAATATTTTGGATCTTATTAATCATCTTAAGATTTTTTGTGTGACACCCCATGGATGCATAGAATGTTTCCTTGCATTGACAAACATTGGGTGTGTCTCACCTAAAGAATAGAAGATAAATCTTATTAGGGTTCTCCAAAAAGATCCGACTCCTAAACCAATCTGAATTTCTGAACCCGAAATATCCAAATAGTCGGATATCCGAATTTTTAATTAATAGATCAACACATTCATGTACAATGATTTTGGGTGTTTCTAAAGGATATGGACCTTTCAAATAATATGTGGAGTTCTAAGAGTTCAAAACTTACATAGATATTGGCCTGAATTACTAAAATGAGATTTTTTGATCTCAACTTAATGATTCAAATTTCAAATCACATGATACTCCTAATCTCAATCACATTCAAACCATTCCAATCTAGTCGTGCTCGATGTTACCAATTAGTCAATTTCACATTTAAACTTTAGCAAGACTTGTCGGCTTAAGGAGCTTTCATATTCTTTTAAACTTGGTGATCTTCTTTAATAAAAGATAAGGCTTTATCTATTAGATTAAACTAGTTATCACTTATGGACCATATTCATCACTTACCCTGTTACCCATTCTTAACCATACAACTTGTCCCAAACACAATAAATCCCAAGTCTCAAAAATCACAATCAATCACCCACAATGCCTTCAACTATCAACAAATTCAGATAAGATGTTCAAATCAAAAAGACCCATCAATCAGATTTAAATTACCTTGAGTTTACCACCAAGGCCTCCAAACTTCATCCGGGCATCACTTTGTCTCTCTAAATCAACCATTTCTTATCCACTTAACACAAATAACTAACCTCATTCGCATCATCAGAGATTATTCAGGAACGAAATTGCAAAAATTAAGGACTATAGCAATAATTTTAGAAAGTTAAGAATTAAAGGTAAAAAATAACAAATTAGATGTAACTAGGGTTAAGACCCGCCCGCGTTGCGGCGCTGGTACATCGTAAACATTGAATGGATTAGTCCAAACGTTATATGATGCATTAACCATATGAAAACACACATTTCGACGTATCCAGTTGAACTCAATGTAACCTGTATAAGCGTTGTGATTGGATCTAACGTAAAGTAAATCAAATTCATATCGAAAAATCATAACGTATTATATGTGACCCAACTCATGCATAGAAAACGTAAATGGTATGAAGGAAAATATGCACATGTAATCGAAAGGGATTAATTAGAGCTTTCGAAAAAATGGGAGAAAAAGAAACCATAATTTGACTCAACTCGGTTCAAAACATACATAAAATAAACACGAAAACAAATTATATTTGACCTGAATCATTATCTAAAAAAGTTTACGTCGAAATGTATAACTTGAATTTATACCAAAACGTACATAAAAATATACACGTAAAAATGGTTTCTTTAAACGAAAACGTAACATATTTGACCTGACTCATCTATAAAAAAAGTTTACGTCAGAATATAGAACAAATCATATTTATACATACACGTACATAAAATAGGCACGTAAAAAATAGTTTTTAAGTAAAGGAACTATAGGGGTAAACCGAAACAAAATATTAGTAAAAATTTTAATAGGTTAACAACGTTCGTAAAACCGTGCTAAGTAGCACCAATGCCACAACGGCATCGACTCTCAACATCGTAAAAATAAAATAGATAAAATGGTAAAAATTACACCGAAGGAAAAGCAGACTTAAAAACGTTGAACCACGCACACCCATTACAATGTGTTAATGCGAAGAAATCAAGCAGAAACGTAAAATGTAGAAAATAATAACTTAGTCGATCTAGGACCCGCCCGTTGCGGTGAACTTTTCAAAAGAGAAAAAATGGACACGTTGCGACGGGTCAAATTTGCACGCTACGAGATGTTAACTCGCAAAATTTAGAACGAAACGTAAAACGAAAAACTTGCGAAAGATAAAAAGTATGGGGGACGAAAGTTGTAAATAATAAAGTGTCGTGTTAAATTATAAAGTGTTGTGTTAAATTATAAAAGATGGAAAACTTTGGGTTAAAAGTAAAAAAAAATAAAAGGGGTCAAAATACAAAATATGAAAAAGTTTTGGTTAAAAATGAAAAATCAAAGGTTTTTTTGTTTTTTTTTTTTGAAAAATCCCCAAAGCTTGGGGTACAACACACAATGCAACCAAAAGTTGCTAATTTATAATATGGTAATATATTAATTATATTTAATTATGTGGCCATCATCAATCATTTATATAATATAATAGATTAAAATATTAAATTATACCTAATTATTATAAACCTATAAATTAGCAACTTCTTTATGCATACATGTGTTGTACCTTTAGCTTTGAGAGTTTTTCAAAAAAAAAAAAATTCCTTTTTAACCCTAAAGTATCAATCTTTGACAATTTAAGTTTAAAGTTTTAATCTTTGTTTCCTTTTTAACCCTAAAGTTTTAATCATTGACAATTTAAGTTTAAAGTTTTAATATTTGATAATTTAACCCCTTTGATCAATTAGGTTTTTCACTTCTAATTCAAAAGTTTCCATCTTATACAATTTAACCCCTTTGATTAATTTGATTTTTCACTTCTAATTCAAAAGTTTCCATCTTTTGCAATTTAACCACTTTGATTTTTTTTCTTATGTGTTGTAATCTTGGCTTTGGGGGTTTTTCAAAGAAAAAATTGTTATGCATATTGTTGTTGTAACCTTGGCTTTGGGGGGTTTTAAAAAAAAATTGATTTTTTTTGTTTTCACCTAAAATTATTTCATAAATTACTTTTAACCCAAAACTATTTGTTTTTTACTTTTAACACAAAACTTTTTTATCTTTAGCAATCTATCCTCACAACTTTTTTTTTACTTTTAACTTTGGTCCTTTATAGTTTTCATTTTCCGCAAAGTTTTTGCTTTATGTTTCGTTCTAAATTTTGTGACTTAACACATCGCAACATGCGTCTTTGGTTTAACGTTTTTACGTTTCGTTCTAAATTTTGCGAGTTAACACGATGCAACGTCCGTGTGTGGGTGAACGTTTTTACATCGTCTATTCTTTTCCCGTTTGACAGGTTCAACATACCGTGTGCGTCCTAAATCGACTTAGTTATAACTAAAGAATCCCCGCCGCATTGCGGTGAGTCGTAATTCTAGTTAGATATTAATCAGTAATTGTTGATAGACCAAATTATTTTTATCAACTAATAACGAGTTCATCAAGAACTCCTAAACACATCATTAACATACATCCTAAACAGCAACTCGACTAATTTGACAACGATGTAGTCTACCTCAATATTTGTTGTAGTTAAGGGACTCTGTGTTGTTATAGGTACACACTTTTATCATGTTTTCCATTATAGTTAAATGCGTGGTTGGTCCCTGTGATTTGCAAATATTGCAGACTTGGTCCTAAGGGTTTACTAATTACAGAGTTGGTCCCAGTAATTATAATTTTTTTACTCGGGTGGTCCTTGTCACTAACCTAAGTTAGATTTTTTAGTTAAGTGTGTGTAAAATATATGTTTTACCCCTAAGATTAAAAAAATAAATAGAAATAAGTGGGCCTCACCTATCCCACCCTTCTTCTTCCCCACTCCACCCTTTAAAACCACCCACCACCACCAACTCCCCAAACCACCACTACCAGCCATTCCCGTCGCCCCCTTTGCTCTACCACCTCCACCTTCAAATCCCTCTCAATAATTAAGTCTCTCTCTCAAAATTCTCTCGTCGGGTATCTCCACTTTACACACACTTCATTTCCCCCACACTCACAAACCTTTTTCGTATTATAATTCCTTTATATTCACACAAATTCACTAGTTGGTGTTTGATATTCACTTTGAGTTGGTAGATCATCATGTCTCTAAGGGGTGGTGTGACGACGACGAAAGTTATAGTGGTCGGAGACACGAAGTGGAGCGACAACGGTGGTTGTTGAAGCAACGGATGTGGAGATGGCTGTGGAGTGCACGTAGTGGTGGTTGTGGTGGTAGTGCAGGTGGTGGTTGTAGAGTTGGTGTGCGCCAGAGGTTTGTATATATGGTGGTGATTGAACGGTGATGAGGCAGTATTTTGATTATTGTTTCCGAGTAGGGGTTCGGAGATGGATGGTGGTAGCCGAGGTTGACGGATTTGGTGGTGGTGGTCTGGTATAGTGGAGAATGTTAGTTGTTGTTGGTGATGGGGCGGTCGTGGTATGCGACGGTATTGGTTCGCGGTGCTTGTTTCAGGTGGTGATGAACGTTGGTGTTCGGAGGTGGTGGTTGTGGTGACCCAAAGATGATGGCTGATGGTGGTTACTGGTGTTTCAAAGAGAAAGAGAGAGAGAGAGAGAGAGCGAGTGTGTGAAGAAGAAGAAGAAGATGATGAGGGGTGGGCTCATTTCCTTTTGTTTCTTATTTTTACTTTTATTTTTTTATCGTTAAATGCAATTTGCTCATTTTACACACACTTAACTGAAAAATCTAACTTAGGTTAGTGACAAGGACCACCCGAGTGTAAAAATTACAATTACTGGGACCAACTCTATAATTAGTTAACCCTTAGGACCAAGTATGCAATTTTCGTAAACCACATGAACCAACCAAGCATTTAACTCTTTCCATTATATACATACAAAATCGATCAACATGTGATATCAGAGTAGATGTTGCTCAATCAGTTCTATTTTGTTTTCTTTAGATCTGGAATTAAAACTGGAAAATAAAATTGTTACATTAAAAATCTGATTTCTCTTCAAAATCCGGAAATAATGGTGGTTTTGTGTAAATAAAAAATTTATGTAAGATCTCATGACAGCCGAGATCTTCAAATTATCAAAATATGTTTATACTAGGTTATAACCCCGTGTATTACACGGAGTTGAATAAATAATTTTTAGATACTAAATCATAAAAATAATATATCTTTAACCTCATTTATTGTACAGATTGAATAAATATAATTTTATATATTAAATAATAAAAAGTTATATCTATAAGAACCATATTGTACGGGTTGAATAAATGTAATTTTATATACCAAATAAAAAATTTATATCTTTAAAACCACATGTATTACACGGGTTGAATAAATGCAATATTGTTTACCAAATAATAAAATAATAAATCTTTAAAAAAACCTCATTTATAACACGGGTTGAATAAATGTAATTTTATATACCAAATAATAAAAATATTACATCTTTAAAAATATGCGCATTACACAGTTTGAATAAACGTAATTTTCTGTACTAAATAATAAAAATATATATCCTTAAAAAACCCGTGTATTGTACGAATTGGATAAATCTAATTTATATATCACATAATAAATTTTTTATCTTAAAAAACCTCATGTATTACATGGGTCGAGTAAATGCAATTTTTTATAGTGAAAATAAAAATATTTAATATATTAATACAAAGTTTGGTTTTCGTGTCAAAAATATATTATTCTGTTGTTGCAAAATTTGTTAATGAAGTCTCAATAAATTTAACCCTTTATATAAAACTCCGTAAATGTATAAATGATAAATAATATTAGTTAATTTTATTTTAAGTTTCGTAAAACGTTCAAATATAATTAATTCAAATAAGAGTTAATTGCCATTTTCGCCCCTGAGGTTTGGGCACACTTGGCATTTTCGTCCAAAATGAAGGTTTTGTACCATTTTGCCCCCAACGTTTGTAACTTTTTGCCATTTTCATCCAAATACCTAACCAAGTTACTTTATATCTTATTATGGGTTATTTTTAACCTAACCAAGTTAGTTTATACCTTATTATTGGGTATTTTTGGGTTTATGTACGTGACATCACGACCCGTTTAGTAACCCTAATAAAATCAATAGGTGATTTTGGTTCAATAATTTTAGTGAAAGTTCTAGGTTGAATTGTTAATTGTGATCTGTAAAATTACATTTTAATTACAAGACTTTTAAAGTTTATTTTTTTTTTTTGTAAAACTGTAAATGCAAACATATTAAAGTATAAATGCTTATATTATTAATGTAAAAAATATATATACACAGCTAAAAATCATGTTATATTATAAAAATGTTAACACCAATGTGATCTTATTTAGGTATACAAACATAGAAATAGATAAAAGCGTAACAATGAACAAAGCATATGTTATCATATGAATTGTATTTTTATAATTCGAATCTTTAATAATAGACCATCTCCAATATATATGCATTAATTAAAGTAAAAATTTAAAATTTAATGTTGGATCATCTTTTTCAAAAATAATAACTAGAAGATAATTTATAAAGGCTGATAAATAATAACTAGAAGATAATTTATAAATTACCCCCTTATAATTGATAAATTTCAAAAATACCCATAATAAGGTGTAAACTAACTTGGTTAGGTTAAAAATAACCCATAATAAGATATAAAGTAACTTAGTTAGTTATATGGATGAAAATGGCAAAAAGTTACAAACGTTGGGGGCAAAATGTTACAAAACCTTCATTTTGGACGAAAATGGCAAGTGTGCCCAAACCTCAGGGGCGAAAATGGCAATTAACTCTTCAAATAAATAATATTATAAATAAGAAGGAGATTAAACTAAATAACAATTATGCATAAGATATTAAACTAATAATATTTAGTAGGAGGATTATCTATAATATAAGATATTAAAATAAATAATAGTTAGTAAGAGTGTTATCTATAATTAATTAGAAGAGATTAAACTAAAATTATAATTATCTATAAGAGATTGGCTAATATGATGACAAGTGTCCCTAAAGTGGTTTCTTTTATTATATAGTATAGATTTAAGTTTAACTAGAAGATTGACCCGCGCGCGTTGCGCTGCAGCTGATGTGTGAAAATGTGTATATTAAATTCGAACAAGTTTTAAAATGGAATCGCAAACTAAACCACTCACAATCGGCAAGTGCACCGGTCGCAGTGTAGTGTAGATGGCAAGACCGGATATTAATCCGTGGACACTATACGCAAACTCTAGATACTGAACCGTTATCGAATACAAAGTCAATTTTAAGTTTGATTTTGATGTTTAACTAATAACCTAATTAATTAAGAAAAATGGTGAACAAGACTAGCAACGCAATATGCAAACGAAATCGGAAGCAAAGTGTAGGCCAAATATGATGAGAAAGGACTACCTAGGTGTCAAATCCCTAGAATCATGCAACGCTATCTTGACTATGGTAGTGGCTAAATATCCTAATCTACCCGAATAACCTCCTGCTAGAGATGATTAATCGAAAAATATGGACAAAATACGAAGTGCTAGAACGAACCGACTCGACCTATCGATACCAAATCCCACAAATATTAAATAATGAAAGCTAAATTACCCCGAAAACCCTCTATTCGCGAAGCAAACCGAACCTTGATAATTGAAATCCTAGGAAACCCTAAACGCGATGAAATAAACGAGCCCGAGCTATCGGTCACCCAATCTACCCAACTGTAACAACCCTCGGTAAAACCAACACCCTCATAAATATTATGACACTATAGTATGTTGTAAAATATCTCAATATGTCTTATATTACACCCGTATGTGAAAAACCGAGCCCGAATTATGTTTTAACATATAAAATAAATCAAAAATAAGAAAAATGGAGTTGAGGCGGGCCGCGTAGACCCACCCCAACATCTCACGCGGGTGGTATTAAGACTGGAATTGACTTCGTTGACTTCTTTAGTTAAAGCGGGCCGTGTGAGATACCATTTAAGTTGACGCGGGCCGCGATAGATCAAGAAACATGGCGCAGCCCGGTGATGACACGTGTCATCATCGTGGCGGACCTACGTATCGAATCAGCTAAGCTATATGTTGACCGCGTGTTGACGCGGGCCGCGTATGGCTTAGCCTTACCTTACGCGGGCAGCCTGAGAGTCCAATATCAGCACTATATAAGCAGGCCAACGGGTTTCGTTTTCCGTCGCTCACATTTCAATCTCAAATCACAATTTCTGTAGGAAAGTTATAATACTCGGGTATTATACCCCCAATTTGCGAGGTTCTGCTCCGTTGTAAGTATTATAACCCCAGTTTCATAATAGTTACACTGCCCGATTGATTTAGGGTTCCGTAACAACTGTCGTGGTTCTGCCCGACGTAGTTGTTGGAATGCCGTCTCGAGGAGGGTATCATTAATAATTTCAAAGGGTTATGATACTAACCAATGTACATTTGTATAAATTATAGATTATACCCAGGAAATCCTTACAAGAATCTTAAGATAGCAATGTGAGTTTATCCTCTTTTTGTTAACGTTTTTGGAATAATTTACAAAACCTTAATTGTTTTACAATGTGATTAAGCGGTGATTAAGTCTTTGTAGTTCTTCAATTACTGCCGGTATGTTGGGGTTTTGTATACAAAATTTACTACACTGTAAGTAGTAAGTCAAGGTTGACAGTACGTTACCATTGGACAATGAGTTAGCCAATGTGTAATATGACCCACAAGTCAGTGGATTGATAGTACCAAATGGAGTAATTGTGTAGACATAAACATTGTAATCGTCCTCAATACTGTTTTAATCGATAAAATGTTTTTTTTTATTAAACTGGGATTCACTCACCAGTATTTCCGACTGACAAATGTTTTTAAAACGCGTTTCAGGTAACCCAATGTGACAGCCAATTATTAGAAAGCTAGCTGGAGAACACTAAAGGCTTGGGGATAATGTGGCTATAAAAGTTACCTAATAAACGATGTTTTAAATTCAATAAGATAGGGTTTATCCCTATAAATGTATTGTAATAAGAAACTTGGGTTTTACCCATGTGATTATTAATATAAAATATGGTGGTTTTACTCTGATAAACATTTCCTAACTACGGTCCTGATGAAAATTCCGCTGCAAGATTAAATAACCTGATACCACCACAACTGAGATCGCGTCCGCCCGTTCTCGAGAATAAGGGATCGGGGGTTGCGACAGGAGGTGGTATCAGAGCCTAGCCACTGGTCTGAGCCAATGAAGTGTTCTGCTGACACTTAAAATATAAATTTTGTGTTAGGAAATAATGGAAATAAGTACATATCTGTATTTATTTATTATGTGTTATTTGACTATTTGTTAGTTTACAGTATGAGTGATCAAGAACCCTCAGATATGAATCGTCAGTTATCTGAATCACCTAGGAGTGAAGGTACATCATCACAGCCTGCCCTTTCAGGGTATACTGCTGATCAGGAGGATGAAATATTTGCTTTTAGAGCTCAATCTGAAGAGCCATTTCCTAATAAGAAATGAGGATGGTTTAGTAAAGAAGCTTTTGCTCGTAGGAACAGAATGCGAAAGTTGCAACAGCAAAGAGCCTTAGCAGCTATTAAGCGAGAGACAGATGCTCATACGTAGGATATGCTTAATAGAAGCCTAGCTAATTTCCATATCCTAGCTACAACTGCTGCTGACCCAAGTCTGGAACAACTAGTAGCCCCACAACCACAAAACCCAGAACAACCCATGGAGATAGAAAATCTTGACAACCAAGTGGAAATGCACGACTTTAACCCAGAAGAAATCCCTAGAGTACCTGCACCGAACCCTTTAGACCCGAATTATGACCCTTGGTGGAATGATAATAGGGACTATGTGCAACGTTACTCTATCCCGGAAGACACACCTATAGGAGCCTATTCAGGTATGGACCCTTTAGATACCTATTACCATGATAACTACATCAGGGAAATCTTAGAGGATCCTTACCGATTACAGGCACTGTTACCCCCATATCAGGAACCCGCACCCCAGATTCCAAACCCAGTCCTAGAACCTACACCCCCAATGAGTGCAGAAAACGTCCAAGAACTTAGGACTTTCGGGGAGGAAATTTTAGAAAGCAGTGAGAGAATGCGTCAGGTGGGAGAGCGTCTCGTATGGAAGTACAATGAACGCAATATGGATTTTTGGATGAATCCATACCCGTGAATGTGAGAGTGGAGGAGATGGTAGTAATAATAATAATAAAATAAAATTATGTGTGTACGGATGCATAGTACTATTAGTGTAATTTTCTTTCTGTTGGTATTGTAACCTTTATTTCAGTACTAGTGTGTAATAGACGCATAGTATATGAAAATAGAGTATAAGTCGCAATGATCGACGTTTTTGGCTGGATTGCGTGTTATGTGATTTACTATATTAACTATTATTTGTGATATTAATATGGGGTAAATGTTTAAAATTCAGATGGCCGACGAAGAAAAT
>JARYGA010033238.1:0-32058 GCA_030545235.1 Helianthus tuberosus | reverse complement strand
GGGAATTGCGATTGACGTGGCAGTCGCTGATTGGGTACGCGCGCGGTGAATCCGGCACGTCTACTCATCGCATTAAATGCGATGAGTATATATATCCATGAAGATGAGAAGAGATGATTACTTCCTTCTTCTACTGTTGCTACTTTCTCTCTATTCTTTTCTTCGGATCTTCAAATCTTCAAGCGATCTGTAGCAGATATTCAAGATTCCTCATCATATCTTCAATTTTTTCCCAGAATATTTGAAGTTTATAGTCGGTGTCCATGGCTGAAGAACATCCAGAAGAGAATCCCGGTGAAGAGGGTCTGGTTCCCGTCCTTAGGTGGGACTTAGGGTTATTTGAGCAGATTACACGAAGTTTCCGGTTTCAACCGGAGTGGGATGCTCGGTACCCCGGCCAAAATCAGACGGCCGCCGATGCACCGTCGGGGTGTATCACGTTGTTTGAAGATTTCTTTCATCAGGGCAACTTCCGGTTGCCGGCGACGGAGTTCTTGGCCCACATTCTTCAGTTCTATGGGTTCCATATTTCGCAAATGAGCCCAACTGGAATGGTTAGAGTTCGACACTTCGAATTTCTCTGTCGATCTCATGATGTTGAGCCGACTGTGGAAAGGTTTAGAGTCTTCTATCAACTGATCAGAAACATGGGCTTCTACTCATTTGCCAGTCGAGGGGCTGCGAAGAAGGTACTTCTGAACTCTCCTAAGAGTTTCCATGACTGGAAACCAAAGTTCTTTTTCATTCGCGAGGAGGTGATACCGATCGCCATGACCTTCCGCCCATGGTCTGAACCGATCGCGAAGGAGGATTTGGCGATTCCCAAGAAGGAAGACTGGTATGTGAAGCTTACTGCTACTCCAAACCGAGTGTTTGGTGAAAACGTTCTGGTCGCGGCGCAGATGAGTGACCAGTGGCCACATGATAGCGAAGAGGTGCCGGTTTTGAAGTTTGAGGATAGAGGTTAGTTGCTTCTTTAATTTTTTGCTTACTTTCGCATCACTTAACTGTTTAATTTTGAATGTAGAGGCACAACTCTACCAAGTTGCCTTCCCCACTTTTGGTGGATCTATGGGCGTGCGCCTGTTGAGGTCAGGGGAGCAGTATTGGTATGATAGGATCAAGCCGCACTTTATGTATCCAGTTCCTGGGGCTTTCACCGATCCACCTACTGCAACCGAAGGTGCGCATATACCTAACCCTCGACCTCTGCGCGCTTTGACATCTGCTGGGAAAGAGATTGTCTATCTTTCCAGTGAGGAGTCTGTGGGGTCTTCCAATGGAGAGCTAAGTTCCTGGTCTAACATCTTTGCAGGTGTGTTGCGCGACCTGGGTATTGACCCCAAAGAGAAGAAGAACAAGACAAAAAAGAAGAAGGTTATCACCATTGATGTTGACAAAGGTACTCTCCGTTTTCTCCAGAGTAACTTGGAAGATTATGTGATTATCAGTGACTTACTTGAAGGTTTGTCGCGCGTAGGCGAGAAGATGACCGGAGCTGCTGGCTCAAGAAGCTCAGGGAGCGTGGGTTCTCGCAACCTAGATGCTGGAGCTACTCCATCTTCTGTTGCGCATGATGAAGAGGAGGAAGAAGAGCAGGGCTGAGACCACCGCTGGTGGGTCTGTTGTGCCCAAGGCTGGTGCGGTTCCCTTGATTGGAAAGCAGAGCAACTTGCGCTCTCTTTACAAATTTTCTCCCGGTTATTTTTCCTTGGTTTCTTGTTCTTTGTTGTTTCCTCTTTTTAACACTTAGCTGCTGCAGAGGGCAAAGAGAAGACCCCTGAGAAGGGTGTCGTGTTTACAGATCCCTTAGAGCCGGCGCAGAAGAGGCCCAAGGTTACCATCAAACCTTTCAAGGCTGTTGGGGCAGAGGCCGAGAAGGAGAAAAAGAAAGCTGCTGAGAAGGAGAGGGGAAGGAAGGTTGCTGAGGAGCCTATTGTCACGGCTACCGAAAAGGAGAAGGAAGAATCTTCTGGGAAGCCTGCCGGTGATGCTCCGAAGGATACCAGGACCGCTGCTGCCACTGTTCGTGATAAGGCGCAGGGTCCGGAGGTTGTTCACATTACGGGGCTTGACCAGCCCCATCATGACAAAAGGAAAGAGTCTGAGGTTGAGAAACCTACCCAGACTGCGCAACCTGATGCCTCCCTTCACTTTACTAAGGTAACTTCTACTACTGGGGGATCAGGTCCACATGCTGCGGGTGGCGAGAGTTCTGGTGGTGCTGGAGGGTTTATGCCTCAATCTCCTATTGGTCCGAAGGATACTTTGGGAGATCTCTATTACAAAACTTATACTGAGGAGGCGCGTGGCGACGCTCCGCATCAAGCTCCTTGGGGTCTAAAACAGAAGGATACATTTATGGATTTTGCGGCCTGTCGTGATTGGTTCTTAAATTCCTTCCCTCCTGGCGAAGTTAACCGTCAACAGGCGCGAACTCATGATGGGTTGTACCAGGCCTATGTTGTTGGCGAGGCCAACACTCGCTCTGCCAACCACCAAAAGTATCGTGAGAGCTTGTTGAAGCAGGTTAAATATTATGAGAAGGCTAAGGCTGCCTTTGTTGAAGAGAAAGCCAAGTTTGAATCTGATAGGAGATCAGAAGAGTGGGGCCGTGAAGGCCTTAGGGGCAAGCTTCGTGCCGCTGAGGATCTGCTGGCGAAAGAGAAGGCTGAATGGAAGAAAATATGTTAGAAAGATAACCAGCGCATGTATGCGGCTCGCACGAAGATCACTGAGCTTGAGGGTAAGGTTGCCGAGCTGAACGGGAAACTCGAGGATGCGCAAGCAGCTGCTAAGGATCATGCTGAGGTTCGGAAAACCTTTACCTTTTCTCTCTTTATGCTTTTGTTAGAAGAATTAACTAAGTCTTTTACCCTTTGTAGGTTGAGCTGGCTGAGGTGAAGGCGCAGCTGTCTGGTAAAGACAAGGATTTGATGGCCAAGGACGTAAAGATTGCTGAGTTGAAACATCGCCTTCGAGAGCAGGTTGACAAAAGCGAGTCCTTGGAAACCGATCTTGAAGCGGAAAATGGAAAAGCTGCTTCTGCTGAGGAAGCCAGGCAAAAGGAGGAGGAAGCACGAGACGTTAGTACAGCAGCCCTCAATGTAGCGCAGACTAACTATTCTGAGGTTCACGACATCGTTGATACTCTTGCTTTCGGGGTCGAGTGGATGCGCGGCAGAGGAGTGGTTCTGGTATGACTTTTCTTCTTAACTTGGGCTCTAATTATTAAACCTAGTCTTTATCTATTGCTTTTGCTGTAGGTGGCTAACTCCATCTTAAATGCTGGAGAACTAGATAAAGCTGTTGCTGCTCTTATAGATGCTTCTCGCGCGGTTGGTCACCGTGGAGGCTATCTAGAGTGTCCGCAGCATGTTGAAGAGGTGTTTGGGCAAGAGTTTGACACTAGTCATTTCTCGGTGACCAATGATGCTGATTCCTGTTAGTGCATTTATGTCTATCGCCTCTGTCATCTCAAATCGTAGCTGAAACAATTTAATTCTAGCTTTATATTGTTATATTGTACTAAAAGGAAAGGTGGCATTTTTGTAATAATGAGGAATCTCATTAAAGCCCCTTGGCCTATAAATAGGAATCTAAGGTGTTAGGTTTAGAACTTTTGTAACTTTTGGCGTTTTTGGAGACTTGAAGAGCTCTAGATCTAGAGAGAGAAGCTAGAGAGAGAAATTGCTCCACGTGATTCAGGTGCTTTGTACGATTTCAGATCTGTCAATAGAATCACTGATTATATTACGTTCTCGTGTGTTCGGTCACGTTCGTGTACGGATTCCGCACGTCACACGTTCGGTTCGCAATCGTTTCGGAGTCAAAACCGGTCCTAACAAGTGGTATCAGAGCAGGAGCTCGATTGCACGGATCAATCACACGATTTCGCTCGTGAATTCATCGGATTCAGATCCAAATTCATACAGATTTGTCAAAATTTCTTCACTTTTACATCTCTTCACGTTTTTAACAGAAAATCGCCAAATTAAACGACTTTTTACGGTTAAAAATTGATAATTTTTGGATATGTTGTGCGAAAACACTTGATCTAAAACCCTACAAAGTTTCAAATCTTAATTCCTAGCCATTTGTGAGAAATCTGAATTTATTTGGTTCAAAGTTTATTAAATATGTTGAATGTTGCTGCTGTTATCACCGGTCGGATGGCAATCCGACCGGATGACTATCCAACTCAAGTTCCACATTCTGCAATTCATTTAAATTTGTTGACTATGTTGACCTTTGTTATTAAAGTTCACCGGTCGGATGGCAATCCGACCGGATGACCATCCGACTCATTTCACACATTTCATTTCATTAAAGTTTGACTTTTATTGACCGTCATTCACTCGGATTACCATCCGGTCGGACGGCAATTTGAGTCAAAGCAACCTCATCCGACCGTGCCACTTTTGTCAACATATTCAGGCTTGTCAGTCAACTTTAACGGTGTGCATGTGATTGTTATTGTCTGTTATCATCATATATCACGTGAATCTTTTAACAGCACCCATTGCATGTGAAGTAGTGTGATTTGTGTCAACATCATTAATAGCATTCAGAATTTGCATAAGTCAGTATACATGTGATTTTATGTTCACGTGATTCATACATAGAGGTCCAATGAGAATTTGTTTCATATAAATGTTGTCGGCTCAAAGATTTTTGTGATTAATAATTGCATGTGATATTGTCAGTTCATATTCTTTGATAGAAAATTATATCACTTTGTGGTGTCACTCGGTCGGACAGCAATCCGAGCGAGTTGCCACCCTACTCACACTTTGACTTTAGTTGACCTATCCGACCGGATTACCATCCGAGCGAACAGCAATCCGAGTCATAGCATCTCACCCTTTGACTTTTGTTGACCTATCCGAACGAATAGCAATCCGTGTCACTGCTTCATAATAAAAAAAGGAATTGACTTTGGTGACCTATCCGATCGGACAGGTTACCCGCTCGGACAGCAATCCGTGTCATAACACATCACTTGTTCATACCACTTAGTCAACATGTTCAGTCAACATTTCCGTCAACATGTTCACGTGATCTGATTTGTCATATATTGTCTACCATTACTAAATTGAGGACAAATAAAAACCAATTGAATTTAGTATTGCACGTGATTTCTTTCAGTCTTGCATGTTCATTAATTGATTGACGGCAATTGATAATAATTCATGTGATGCACTAGAATTGATAAGAACTTTGCATGTGATGAGGATACGTCCTTGGTCGGACTGAATCATCGCCAAACATAGAACCAAGCCATAATACATCAAGGTCGGATCACACCCTACGCCATAGACGGAACGGACAAATGCACTGGTGCGCCATAACTAACTGGGCCCCACGGACGTAACCGTCATGACAGTGACTGGTCCGACCCTAACTAACTCGCCACGTCAGCATACCCAAAGACTATAAATACCATACTTAGACCTCCAAAACGGGTAATCGCTACTTTCTCTCTCTAAACTCTCCTCTCTCTCTCCCTGACCTATTTCCTCCTCACAAATACTTATTCTTACGCCCGAGCTTGGTCACAGAGAGGCCCCCCTCCCTGTGACGAGGCTAACGGTGTGCTTGTTTCCTTATGATCTTGCAGGTTCTTTGCTAGGTCATCTGAAGCTCTGCTCTAACCAGGTCGGACAAACTGGTTTTGAGTCTTCAGTGGCGCCATCCCCTCGAATTCACATAATTCGTTTCCTTGTTTCTGTTTATTCGAAATCATGGCAGAATCAACGACAGCAGTCTCCACCAGCACTTTCCCATCTTACAATGATATATGGGAAGGAAACGCTGCCTCCACAATTGCTTCAACAGCAGTTGCTGCCCCAGCAGCTTCGATAGGATTCGCGTCGGCTCCTCCAGCTGCAAATTCTGTAGGCGGAAGCTCTATCACCACGCTGTCTGTTACTGCCCCGGTCGCCACGCCACTACCTAACTTCGACAACGCCTTCCTTTTAAGGAATGCCGATCTATTGCGTCAGTTACAGCAGCAACAACAGTGAGAGGAGATGCTGCAGAGCCTCCGAACGAACCTGTTTAACAATGTCTACCCAGGGGGTAACCCCGTTTCCGTTGGAACCTTCGCTTCCGGATCTCTGGTAAGTTCTATGATCTCCACTCCTATAACACGCGTTACACAATTTTCTTCGATTACAAGTGCTCCGATGAATAACGGTCTAAACGACCTGTTTCGCCAGGGATCTATGGGTTTAAACCCTCAAGATCAAGAGCTGCTCATGCCATATCACCCCACGTCTATGACTTCCCAATCAAAGTTTACGTTACGGATCGTCAATGCCCCACTCCCAGCTAAACTAAAGATGCCTCCTACGCTGAAGTTTTACGACGTTACGTCCGATCCGGACGACCATATATTAGCGTTTGCCGGAGCGGCCAAGGTCGAGCAGTGGCCTATGCCGGCTTGGTGTCTTATGTTAGCCCAAACTCTCACCGGATCGGCAAGGGTTTGGTTTGATGGGTTGCCAGAAGGGTCGATCGATCACTTTGAGGATTTCCGGCGTATATTCTTGCAAAACTTCTGTCAGCAGCGACGCTGCAAGAAAGACATTACCGAGGTTCACCATATAAAGCGCTGCGACGGAGAGTTCGTAGAAGATTTTATCGATCGCTTCAATCGAGAAAGCATACAGATAAGTGGAGCGGTTGACCAGCTCCGAGTCTCTGGGTTCTGTCACGGAGTTCGGAACAATCAACTTGTGGAAAAACTCCATGAAGATCTCCCAAAAACCATGGAGATACTTATGGAAAGAGCTCGAGCTTTCGTTCGGGGAAAGAGTTCTTGCGGTCAATCGAGCGAAACCACAACAAGAAATGCCAAGGCCCGAACCACATCGTGGAGACGGAACGCGTCACCACCAAAAGATAGAAGTAGCAGTTGGAATAGAAGTCGTGGCCCGTATCAGAAGTCAGATCGAAATAGCTTCCGAACCGGAAACGTGCGTTTTAACACCTTCTCCGAGCTCACCAAATCGCCAAGCGAAATTCTCAGTACAGAGACTACCCGGTTTCCTACGCCGTCGAAGCAGCGACCCACCTCAGATAAGCAATCCAAGAAATATTGTGAATATCACCGAGACATCTGGTCCGACGAATGTATGTGGACGGAGGAAGCGCTTTTGAAATCATGTATCTGCAATGTTTTCAGCAGCTGAACCCCCAAGTAAAGAAGAGATTGATTGAAGTCTCCACCCCTCTAATCAGCTTTTCGGGAGAGGTGGTTCGTCCGATAGGACAGATTACCCTTCCGACAACATTCAAAGATGGTGATAAAAGCAGGACTGTCCAATTAACTTTCTTGGTTGTTGGCACTCATTCGTCGCATAACATAATACTCGGACGACCCGGGTTACGAGTTCTTGGTGCGATCAGCTCAACAATACATGGAGCTATTAAATTCCCTACCGAGGCCGGAGTCGCCACTATTTTCTCAGAATCAAACTTGTTTGTTGCCGAAGTAAGACATGCAGCGGAAACGAGCTCCAAAAAGTCCGAAGTACCTACGGAACTTTGGGCGATCAATCCGGATTTTCGTGAACAGCAAGTAGCTATCGGTGCTCAACTCCCAAAACGAACAAAGAAGCTCCTGTGGGAATTATTAAGCAACTCGATTGACGTCTTCGCATGGAAGCACTCCGATATGCAAGGAGTCCCCAGGTCTATGGCACAACATCACCTGAATGTAAAAGAATCAATCAAACCAATAGCACAAAGGAAAATGCATATGGCACCGGACCGGGCCAAAGCAATTGCAAAAGATGTGAAGAGTCTCTTAGACGCCGGAATCATTCGAGAAGTCCGGTACCAAACATGGGTGTCGAATCCTGTTTTGGTACGGAAAAAGGATAATTCATGGAGAATGTGCATTGACTTCACCGATCTAAACGATGTGTGCCCGAAAGATTGTTTTCCTCTACCGGAGATCGACGAGAAAATTGATTCCGTTGCCACGTTCAGGCTGAAGTGTTTTTTGGATGCATACAAGGGATACCACCAGATACAAATGGCAGTCGAAGATGAGGATAAGACAGCCTTTGTCACTAATGAAGGAGTGTATTGCTTTACCAAGATGCCGTTTGGTTTAAAAAACGTCGGTGCTACGTACCAGCGTTTAATGAGCAAAGCTTTCAAAGATCAGATTGAGCAAAACGTAGAGGTATATGTTGATGATATCGTGATCAAAAGTCATGAAGAAACCGCCATGTTGAAAGATATACTGGAAACGTTCACACGACTCCGAAGCATCAACATGAAATTAAACCCCAAGAAGTGTACATTCGGGGTAGAAGAAGGAAAGTTCCTGGGAGTCATGGTCGGGTCAAAAGTGTAGGATCGTGTGTCGACCGAACGAGTCGTTCAGAAGAGCTCTCGTACGTTTCAGAGGCAGAAACTAAGAAACGTATGTGAAAACAGCTTGAAATACACTTTAATCCTCTATTATATTGAATTTACAATGTTTACAATCAAAGGATAAACCGGCAGCACCTCGGTATCACTTTCTGAATCGTTACAAATGACAAAGTCAAGCAGCCTATTTATACTACTACTCTATCGTTTGAAATCGTTCAAACGGACACAATTACAAACGACGGCCTCAAACAGAAACATTAACTCAAACGGTCAACATCTAAACTTTGACATTCAAACGGCAGCTTCCAAATCCAGTCAACTTCTTTTATACTATTGGACCTCAAATGCCATCTCTTGTAATAGGGCCTTCAAATGATCATCTCTTGTTGATTGGGCCTTCAAATGTGAGTCTCTCATTGGACCTCCAAATGGTCCAATCATCAAATGACTACTTTAACACTTTCAAAACTAATATAAACTTTGTCGTTTACTTGTTTGTAAATGTAAAGCCATATGATGATGCAATAATATGATGTCATCAATATGATGTCATCATCATATATGATGACATCATGCCTCATCAAAAACCGCAACACAACCCAGACTCGATATTAAGACGAAGACGACAGATGACTGCACCAACAGACTCCCCCTCAGATGTTGACGAGTCTTAAGTGTCGAGTCTTTGCATCTTCAGTCTTTATCAGTCTTTCTTCCTGCACTCTAACTTTCTCTTGCATTCTTCAGGATCAGCAGCTGGCTCTTAGCAATTTCAGACTCTCTTTCTCTAACAGACTCCCCCTCAAAATGTACTGGGATCGTAGTCTGACTTTCACAGGTTCAGGTATCGTAACCTGATTCACCTGCATATTCTCTACCCAAAAGTAAGTTTCATAAAAAATAAGATATAACAAATTTAGAAACTTTGCTAAACTCTTGAATACACAATCCTGAATACAAAGATTTATCATGACAATTTCTGATGAACCACTTGAATATATATCATTTTCATTTCACACATCTTCAAAACACACTTTCCCAAACCTGTTCGTCATGTTTAGCACTCGGAATTTTGAAAATCAGCTTTTCAACATCAGTTGTCTAAAATCTTTTTGAATTTTTCAAAATTTATGCTAAAACACACCGAAAATCTTTTTGGATTTTTGATAAAACAGAAATGAAATGCAATAAAGAAATATTTACATACAATATTTTTGTGAGTTTGTGTAAGAGGATCATATCAGTTTTTGAGACAAATCACCAACACCGTTAAGCTTTAAACATTTTAAGTTCTAAACGATTCACTTAGATTGTCAGTATACTGATCCACTTAAATTTTCACACAAAGTTCAATTGTTTCGAGATACGAGATTAATGTCTTAGAACTTAAACATCTACATGTGTCCCACCT
The DNA here is from genome assembly GCA_030545235.1 of Helianthus tuberosus. Taxonomy (NCBI): domain Eukaryota; kingdom Viridiplantae; phylum Streptophyta; class Magnoliopsida; order Asterales; family Asteraceae; genus Helianthus; species Helianthus tuberosus. The sequence continues at coordinate 22,256 of JARYGA010033238.1, read as the reverse complement.
CAGTATATACTCCCGTATCCAGACCCCAGTATTCAGTCTTACAGGTGAGTATACCACAGATGATATCTGTAAGGGAATAAATTATAGTGCGAGGGCCGTGAGAGCTCAGGTCGATCTTTCGATACGCAGAGAGATGACAGCTTCGACTTTTGGTGGGTCCCCTTTAGAGGATCTTTTGCATTACAACAGCAGCGACTATCAATTTTATTGTTTCATCAGCTTGCTGAGGGGGATGCTATGTTTCAAGCATTTGCAGAAAGCATTATCCGGGGACTATGTCAGAAATTTCTTTCAGCAGAAGTCCCGGGATAATACCCCAGATATCACTGAGCATAAAGACCTAGTATCTCAGAATACGGGACCCTTCAAACAAGATTTCAGGGGTTACCTATATATCCTGGAGGTGTTCCCCACGTAGACGCAAGTAAATTTTATGTTTATATCTCGTCTCAATTTACTAAATGTGCAAAAACCTACTGACACATCATCAGTGAGACCGTTTATCACATTTAACTTTCCAATTCTTTAACATGCTGTGATAGTCCACTGATGTACTATCATTTCCTCTTTTTGACAACAAAACTCATTTTTGATTTTATCATGTTTTTGACATTTTCAAATTTTCAAATGTTTTTTGGATTTTCTGAAAATTTTTACTCCCCCTAAAATGCAAACACATTTTAAGAAATTTGAAAACAAACTATACAATAAAGTTGACAACTGACATCAAATCACTTCAAATCGCCATCCACTTGGCATAAACAATCAGAACTCCCCCTTACAACAAACTATTTTCCCATTGTGATTTCAAAACACTTAAGTTTGTATTAATCAAATGGTTTTTCCGGAAAATTAGTTTGATTGATTTTACCACTTGTAAAAATTAGGGGTTCATCATGTTGTTTTCCAAACAATCATTTGTAAGTATGGTACAATCAAGTTCAACTTAATGACCTTGATTAACCATTTGTCAATGAAAACCTCTTTCAACCACTTACAGGTTCACTCATCAACCATAACCACTTGTAAATCAACATATAACAATTTAAATATACCACCTGTACTTTACCAACTGTACCACATGTAGGATCATTTGCTAAGAAAGATGCCGATTCCTGCTCCACTCTTACCAACCTGGGAGCTCCGGCAAGTCAGGAATTTATGGTGAAAATGCTGTCACCTAAGCCTGACCAGCCTTGGGTGATTTTGGTGGCAAACATTTGTCCCACCAACATTTTGATTTGTAAAATTCTTTAGCATCCTTCACTTTCCTGTCAACCATCTTTCCAAAAATATGTTTGACTTTACCATTGAAAACCTTCTCAACATCAAATTCTCCCTCATCAGTGAAGAATTGATTTGAGATTTCTACTTTTCCCACTTTCTTCATTAAATTTTCCTATGACAATGGAGGAAAATTCTCATCGTTCACTTCTGGAACGGAACTCACAATCTTTTTCTCAATCAAAGACTCCTCTGATTTTATGGAATCAGATTCATTGTCAGAATTACCCTCAGATTTAACCACCCACTTTTGTTTACTCAAATCACCTCTTCTTTTGTAAAATCTTTTTGAACTTTCTCCTTCCTCAGAAGTAGAATTTTCAAATTTTTTAACAATTTTTACAGGTTGTTCGTTCTTATTAACACAAGTCTTTTTCAAAACAAAGTTAGAAGAAACTTCCTGTTTTTGGTAGTTGGTCTTGGGGCAATTCCAAGCTATATGACCAACTTCTTGACATTTGAAACAGGTTCTTCGATCAACTCTTTGAGCAAACTTTCTCACATTCTTCTTCACTTGAGCAAGAAACTCTTGATTTGACTGCTTCCAGAACGGTTTCTTCTGTTCATCCTCTGAACTTCCTCCTGAAACAAATTTTGTTTTTGATTTATAAGTTTTCTGATTTTTATAATTTTCTGAAGAATTGAAGCCAAGACCTTTCTTTTTTAGATTCCCATTATGGTTTGATTTCTTTTGAAAACCTGAACCATAACAGTAACCCTTTTTCTTGTTCAATCTCTGTTGAACTCTTGAAGTGTATTTTTTAGGTTTTTCAGCAAGATTTAAATCTTTTATTTCAGAAATATTAATTTCTGTCAATTTGAAAACCTGTTTGATCATTTCAGTTTTAACACTTCTTATTGGAAATTCCTCATCATAATATAATTTGTCTGAATCATACAAAATATAAGCCACTTTGATTGACCCATCATTCAAATTAGATTTTGATAACAGGAATTCTCTATTGTAAACCCTGTTAACTGGTGAACTCGGACTCTTCTCAGACGAACTCGAACTATCTGACTTAGACTCCGACTTTGACTCTTCATCCGTATCTAACACCTGATCGACAACTTTCTTTACTAACTCAGACTCATGATCAGTGTCAGACGCTGTGAATGTAACATCAATATTGTCTGGTAATTCATCAATGATTTCAGACTTTAACTTGATGTTGACTGCCTTTTTTAGACGCTCCTCGTTAGGATTCCTTGGAGAATAAGTTTCATGGATCGGGGGCGAACATCTGTTATACTTGACACTTGGTTTCTTACCAGTATCAGTATCTTCAATCTTTTTATCCATGAACGCTTCAAGACCTGCAACAGTAGGATAAACACGATCAATCAAGTAATCACAAGTAGTATAACTCAACAGTAATCGTTTAATCCTTTCACTCTCAATTTTCTCAAGTTCCAACTCCTTCTTCAGATTAGCACAATCTTCAATATAATCATTGATGACGCTCTGCTTTGTCATTAAAGTTGCACTCATTTTGTCATTTGCTTTTTCAATTTCTGAATTTGTTCTTTTCAAACTATCAACTGTCCTATTCAGCACATCATAAGATTCCTTCACATACTTCACATCGGACAATAAATCTTCTTTAATCTTATCTAACTCAGCAATCTTCATATCTTTCTCTTCACAAGCTTTGCAAGATTCTGAACACTTCATACAAGGTTTAATGATTTCAACTATCTTATCAACCTCAACAACTTTCTCAACTTCTACGATCTTTTCTACCTCAACTACCTTTTCTATCTCGACAATCTTTTCAACCACTGGTTCTTCAGATTCTATTTCAGCTTTCTGTCCCTCAGTTTCTTTTGTTGAGCTTTCTTCAATTTCTGCTTTCAACTCATGTTCTTCAATTTTCTGAATAAACTGTGCCAGATTCATGTTTTCATGTTTTCTCATATGTTTTACAATCAACAGATAAGTTCCCCATTTCTGTTGTGGTAATGCCTCAGCAAGTTTATCCACCCATTCCTCATCATCCTTCTTTATATCCAATCTCCCCATTTCCAAGACAAGATGACAATATCTGTCAATTGTCTGTTTCGTTGATTCGTAATCAAAAGCTACAAACATATCGAATGATTTCTTCAGCAACGCCTTTCTGTTTTTAATCATATCCGCGCTTCCTTTGAATTTCTGAATCAATGCTTCCCAAATTGACTTAGCTGTATTATCGTGTTGAAGCAAAACAAATATATCTTCTTTGATTGCCTGTTGAAGAATACTGATCATCATGTTCTCACTAGTATACTTCAATTTGTCAGCTTCCGTAAAGTCACTGAAATCCTTTACAAGCCCACGTTCGTTTTTCGGTTTTTCATAGTCTTTCTCCAACGAACACCATGCATCAAATTTGTAAGCTTGCACCCAGTTCTCAAATCGATTTTGCCATCCTTTGAAGTCTTCAATGTACATGAGCTTTGGCGGCTTTTGATGAGTTCCCGTCTCATTTTCACTGTATAAATTCTCTGCAGCAGTAACAGGAGCGACTGGCGTAGCAAACGCGTTGTAGAATTCCTCGTCCATGTCTTCGGTAATCAGGAGATACTTCGGGTAACACTTGAAAATAACCTTTACAATTGACAACACACCAACAAAACACAATCAGTTTAAAGATTTATCAATTAATCGAAACAAATTGGTACTCAAACTGATGATTTTCTGTGTGACTGAAGATTTGACTAAATGTGCGGACTGATATGACCCGGATCGAATTCAATTGACTTGACCCTTCAAAATCTTTAAACTCCAAAATGTACGAACTGACAGAAACCACGACTCAAACTACTTGATCTGAATACACACCGTGCGAACTTGGATAACCTTTGAGACTTGACGATTTTCAAACAACAAATTTGAACCGTTTTTGTATTACTTGCAGTCTGATTACATGAGATAAACTTTGAACTGAATATATGAGCTGACAACACGGTTATATCAATACAATCAACAATTTTAACATGCAATTATCATTTGAATTCTGACACAATCCACTAAGTCACATGAATCCACTAAATCAGACTTCATAAAATCCACTAAGTCACATGCGATACTGATACAATCCGACAAATACAAATTTTCAATTAATTCTATTAGACATCTTAAAAGTATTAACATGCAAATCTCACATGATTTCTTATCCCAACAACAAAATGAACTTTTAAAAGTAGGCTTATATCTTTAAAAATTTTTTTTATGTAAACAATATAAGTGATCTACAACTTTCAATGAGCAAATGACTATAATTGGACCACTTTATATCAGATAGTGAGCTGTAAACATGCACAAGTCGACAACCATGCAATTTGATTGAATATTACACAATAACCGATGACCTTTAATGACTAGTCTAATAAATTTGTCTGATACATCACATGCAAACTTTCTTGAACTTATACAAATCGACAACTCGTGACTGCTTTAATATGAACTGACACAAGCACATGATTCCATTTTTCAATCAACTGTGATCTGACAACATCATTTAAGTCATTCACATGCCAAAACAGTTTTCAATGGATTCAAAAAATAGGTCACATGCAACTGATTACAATTTACGAGACCCTAATACCTATAACCTGACATCCTTTTCACACAACTCAAAGAACTTCACATGACACGATGCACCTTTCAAACGGTGTTAATGTTTCAAACGTGAAGGATCAGATTCAAACGACAACCTCAAATGGAATGCAATCCTCAAACGATGTTTCAAACGATAAGTTCAAACAGAACACCAGTTTCAAACGTAACAGTCCTGTTTTCAAACGATAGGATCAAATTTCAAACAGAAGGGTAAGCATTTTCAAACAGAATGGCAATTTTCAAACGGGAACCCTATGACATCAGCAATATATCGAACACTTTCAAACGGTCAGGCGGTTATCTATCATTTTTAGGTCGAATTTTAGTCTGAAATTTCTAAGGCTTTGTTAAACTATCATTACGCACACTTTGTGAACGTTTCAGCCAATTTCAACCGTAAAAAGTATCGGTTTTAAGAAAGAAGGTGTAGAAAATGAGATTTTCAAGCTGAATATGGCAAGAACTCCTCGTCCTGAGCTCTGATACCAATTGTAGGATCGTGTGTCGACCGAACGAGTCGTTCAGAAGAGCTCTTGTACGTTTCAGAGGCGGAAACTAAGAAACGTATGTGAAAACAGCTTGAAATACACTTTAATCCTCTATTATATTGAATTTACAATGTTTACAATCAAAGGATAAACCGGCAGCACCTCGGTATCACTTTCTGAATCGTTACAAATGACAAAGTCAAGCAGCCTATTTATACTACTTCTCTATCGTTTGAAATCGTTCAAACGGACACAATTACAAACGACGGCCTCAAACAGAAACATTAACTCAAACGGTCAACATCTAAACTTTGACATTCAAACGGCAGCTTCCAAATCCAGTCAACTTCTTTTATACTATTGGACCTCAAATGCCATCTCTTGTAATAGGGCCTTCAAATGATCATCTCTTGTTGATTGGGCCTTCAAATGTGAGTCTCTCATTGGACCTCCAAATGGTCCAATCATCAAATGACTACTTTAACACTTTCAAAACTAATATAAACTTTGTCGTTTACTTGTTTGTAAATGTGAAGCCATATGATGATGCAATAATATGATGTCATCAATATGATGTCATCATCATATATGATGACATCATGCCTCATCAAAAACCGCAACACAACCCAGACTCGATATTAAGACGAAGACGACAGATGACTGCACCAACAAAAAGGCCTGCGAGCCAACCCAGACAAGATCGACGTTGTTCTTACAATGAAGCCTCCAACGTCGGTAAAAGAGATTCAGTCCTTAAATGGACGACTGGCTGCTCTCCATCTTTTTTTGTCAAAAGCAGTAGACAGGTCACTCCCGTTCATGGATGTGCTCAGAAAAAGCTTTAGATCGGAGTTCAAATGGACGGAAGAAGCTACACGAGCTTTCGAAGAACTTAAAGTTTATCTCGGCACTTTACCGACGCTCACCGTACCGGAAAAGGATGAGGTACTAACGGTCTATCTGGCTGCATCATCCGGTGCTATCAGTGCGGTACCAGTCACTCACCGAACCGGGGCGCAAATCCCCATTTATTACGTAAGCCGAACGCTGAAAGATTATGAAACGAGATATTCAAATTTGGAAAAACTAGATTTAGCATTGGTCCATGCCTTGAGAAGACTCCGGCGATACTTTCAAGCTCACCCGATCGAGGTACGAACGGATCAAAGAATCCATCACGTTCTCCGACGACCTGAAGTTTCCGGCCGTATGGCAAAGTGGGTGATCGAGCTGGGTGCGTTCAATATCACCTTCAGAACCAAAGGTCCATTAAAATGGCAAGTGATAGCCGATTTCCTAGTTGAAATGCCGGAGGATAAAGAAACGGAAGAAGGTGAAAAAGCTCCAGAGAAGCCTTGGTCCCTGTATACCGACAGAGCTTCTAGTACCGAAGGAGCAGGGGCGGGCCTAATTCTCACCGATCCAGATGGAACGGATATGACGTACGCACTCCGGCTAGAGTTTAAGAGTTCAAACAACGAAGCCGAATACGAGGCCCTCTTAGCTGGCTTACGTCTAGCGCTGAAAGTCGGAGAAAAAAATGTCGTAGCCCATGTAGATTCATTGCTCGTAGCAAATCAAGTAAACGGAGAATACCGGACGGTCTCTTGGGGTCCGTCCCCCATGAAGATGCGCATCTAAGTTCTCCAATATACCTCCGGCAGCAGAAAATTCGGTAACTTGATCGTCTTCATCATCTAGTGTAATGGTTTTGGAGTCTATTTTCTTTTTCTTCACCTGCTTGGGTTTCGAACCGGATTTAGACGGAGCAGCCCGCTTCCTTTTCAAGCTAACCTGAGGATGCTCCTCTTCATTCTCTTCTTCCTCATCTTCGTCATCACCACCCTCTTTTACGCCTTCATCACGCACCCCCTCGTCACCAACAGAAAGATGGACTCCTTCATCTTCGATCACAAACTTGGAACCGGACCCTTTAGTCCCGCTCGAGCTAGTTTTCTTACCCTTAGCATCATCAACCACCACCACAGCTTGGGCCGGAATAGTATCCGTTATTTGCGCCACAGGAGCCAAACCCGAACCACATTGACAGGCTGAACCTCCCTGATTATCCGGAGCCTCTGGTTCCCGAATTTGGTAAAGGTTCTCGTGCACAACGTTTAGGTACGGAGGATCACCTTTCGGCGTCCTAGTAGCTCGGATCTCAAACTCCTTGGACTCAAAGGATTTTAGCCTCAAGGCTTCTTTTAAACCCATAGCTGCACAAACGAAAACCTCAAATAATATCTATAGTCCGCCGTGATGATAAAGTTTACAAGAAAAGAGAAGAGAGAAAGAGCAAAATAATCAAAATAAATTCGAAGAACTCTGCACAACTAAACCCTTGTTGTTCCACTTGAGGGTAGGATACCACTCTGGTTCGGTCCAGATCGTGCTGATCCGTCCCATAACAAGGATGTGTTCCGGATACTTCTGTATACGTCCGGCCTCCTTAATCAAATTTGCATATAAATTTGTGTCAAACTCGAAGTCTTCAGGAAGAGGAGGTGGGAGTTTTGATTTCCTCAGTCTCCAGGTCATAAATTCCGGAACGCACCGGTCATCAACCAGGAAGAAGTGATCTTTCCAATCCTTTATACTTGTGGTAATCCACGTATAACAACAAGAATTTTTGTCCCTAACCTCGAAGGTATACCAGCTACCGGACCGGTTCAACCTATAAAAAGCCCGGAACACATCCAAATCTGCTAACTCAAACTGACACACCTTGGCAAGGCCGAAGGGGTTCATTTGAGTAAGGTGAACCTCGTGAAACAAAAGAACTTCGATCAAAAATTTCGTCAGAGGAAGACGATAGTTGCAATAATCGAAGAGGCGAGTATAAATCCCTATTTTCCCCGGTACAAAAGGATAAATAGCCGTATCCTTTTCGGGGAGAACGGGGTGCAATGAGGCAGGAATCGCGTATGTATCTATATACCACTCTAAACCACTTTTACTCAAAATATTGAAGCAACCGGACATATTGTGACAACTGGCACAAACCGGTAATTTCCGTACACTTTAATCATTATTTAATGATTGCAATTATGTGCTTAATTGTCAGCAATGTCTGAACACATGATTAAACAAGTGAATTCATGCACGTTGTATACTACAAAATATTGCCTTATGCATAATCGAGAGCGTTGCGTCAAAAATAATAGTAAACTCACCGGTAAGACACACTGTGTCAACAGAACTGCAGAAAGCAGTCAGACATTATAATTGAGGCCTAGGTGTAGGTCTGACGACAAAAGTACATTAAAACCCAAGAGTACATGTAAGGGTTTAATTTTTAGAACTTGCGAAAGCAAAAATAAGCACTAAAAAGCACCCGAAACGCACTTTAAGTGCAGAATTTTATACAATTCAGCTCTAATCAGCATTTAGACATATAAATATTATGCAGAAATTTCATTTTAGTATCCAGAATACTTCCCTAAGTGTCGGGAATTGAAGGTAGTACAAAAAGGTACTTAAAAGACACTAAAAAGTGTAATTTAGCACTTTAACGAATCGGTATCTAACCGAACAACCGGACAATACCCGGAACACCAAAATAATGCTAGAAGCATTGTTTTTATTTTTCTAAGCTAGTTAGGGTCCCCGAACACCCTAACACACTATATAAAACACCATACACTTAAACACTAAGCACTATACTTAAAAGCCTAACTAGATTACCTAACTAAACTTTGAAATGAAACTAATACCCCCCCCCCCCCCATTCTTGGACGGTTGGACAAGGGATCCCAAGGGGGATTTCTTTCAAATATAATAATAGATATGCTAGAAGATTTAGAGACATATTACCCATTATGTAAAGCCTATGTTGGTGGGTTTTTATAAAGACCATGGGACTAGCATTCTAACTCACTTTTACCATCTTCACCAACACCCCACACTCCCTTCTCCTTCCTCTTACCTACGGCTCACCACCACCACCTACCATCCACCATTTTTGTTCATCATCCATCCATTCCAAGGTGATTCTAAGGTGTCTCGAGCCTATTTAGGAAGGTTGCAAGCAACGGAACTTGAAGGACCTTCACCATTTGCTTTTACCCACCTCATTTGCACTCTTGAACTTCCCTAGCCTTGAGCTAGTAGTAAGTGTTCTAAAACACCATCTTGTTCTTGTTTAGAGTGGTTAATATGAACTTTGTCGGGTGAAAATCATGAACATACTAAATCACATACTAAAAGTTTACAAGAATGAGAAATAAGTTGGATAAAAACTATAATGTTGTGTAAAACTTGTAAGACTTGTTTTGTGGTGATTATTTAGTGCCGATCTATGTTGTGGTAGCTCGGATCATCATCTAACCCGGATTTGTCATGTTCAAGAATCATGGCATAGAGTTTGTTAAAGTATGAAAAGGGGTTAAATGATGAAACACTACTACACACTAAACATGAACTTGTGTAAAAACAATTTTTCTTATGAAATGAAGTTCTAAACTAGTAGATCTAAAGATCTACAAGTGGTTTTTCGGAAGAACCAAGCAAAAATATTAGTCTTGTTTAAAACCCGGATCTTATCCGAACTGAAAGCATTTTTAGTAAATAAACAAGTGTGTAGACAATTGTGTCACAAGAAAAATTTAACAAAGAAATATTTTTGCGAATCTTGACTAGAAGTTGTGAAACTTCATATTCTTTAAAAATAAAGTTTTTTTTTAAGAAACTAAACTTATTTTTAAAGATAACAAGACTTACTAAATGTGCTAGTAAGTTACTACACATTTTTGTAAATATTCAAGTTCATGAAATGGAGAAATTGGTGATTATTGTTGATGATTATTGTTGATAATTGTTGTTGATGATTGTTGATAAATTAAAAGAAAATAAACACATGCTTTGAAAGCATGGGAAACCTCCATTTTTAGGGGAAACTCTGTCAAAATTTTATAAATTTTGACACTTAGAAAAATATAAGTTTTCGAGAATGTATTTAAGAGTATTACCAAGGTTTCCCTAATTTTTGGTGATAAGAAATGAGGATTTCTTCAAGAATAAAAATGGACATAAGTATGTATATTTTTGAGAGAAAAATATATATTATTTTATCACCAACTTTTGTGCTAAGTGTATAAAGTATGTGTTATACGTGCTAGTGTATTAAGACTTAAAAATACACTAAATACTCATGAGGAGTATAAACATAGAAATACACATACAACGTACAAGATACATAATTCGGGTGCAAAGTGCAAAAATACAAAAAAACTTATATTTATTTCTGAGAAAATAATATAAGTAAGATACGTAGTTAAAAATATAGAATATTTTTAACACAAGAATATATACAAAAGAGAGTGACTGTACTTGTGCGATACAAGTCTAGTGACTAACGATAAGAAAAACGCGTATAGGTTACGACGTTAATTAAGCAAATCCGGTGAAGTTTACGACGCACAGGAACGCAAAGTTGTGAGTTCATGCTCCCCCTTTTCTTTAACTGTTTTCAGTTTTTATAACTATGGGGGTGAAATACATGTACAAAAGTACAATATTTATAATTGGTATGATATAAATACAAGAAGTACACTTGGTGAGAACGAGAACCAAGTGTGACAAAATATAAGATAATAAGAAACGCACTTGGTGAGGACGAGAACCAAGTTGGATGCGTTATGAGAAATGATAAAAAGAAACGCGCTTGGTGAGGACGAGAACCAAGTTGGATGCGTTATGAGAAATGATAAAAAGAAACGCGCTTGGTGAGGACGAGAACCAAGTAGGATGCGTTATGAGAAATAGTGTCACGAATAGGGTACAGAAGCACCATTAATCGTGTACATACTTAGACCGCAGAACAAAAGGTTAGATCTAACGGGTGCCTGGCAGCCACACTCTCGGTGAGGGCGAGAATCGAGTAGTGCTTTTGTGTCTCATAATATACCAATTAAATGCCTTAGGTTTGGTGACTTCCTATGTCGTGTCACATGTTAATGGCTTTGCAACCCATTAACAATCCTGATATTTACAGGAATGTTTTAATTACATGAAATTCATACCATACTAAAACTTGATGAATACTTGAGTACGTGGGGTACTCAAGAAAAGCTTGAATTATACTTGAAGTACGTGGGGTACTCAAGAAAATGGGAATTATATTTGAGTATGTGGGGTACTCAAGAAGAATTTGAAATATTACATGAGTACGTGGTGTACACATGAAACTGGATTTATATATGAAAACTTGATTTTTACATGACGTAAACTATGTTTTCATACAAAGTATACAAACGTGAAAAACTAAAACTGCATGAATTCACACCAACATTATGTTGACGTTTTTCCAAAACTCACATGTATTTCAGGTAACTAGGATGGATGTGCGCGCGGTCTTGCTTATGCTCGTGGATGTCGCTTGTGTTTAACTTTAAATAAAGTTGTAAACTTTTAAGACAATGTTTTAAGCTGTCTAGCGATGTAAACGCTAAACTTATGTTTTCAAATCATGGTATTTGATGTTATTTTACGAGCATGTAGCATGTTTACTCTTCGTATGCAATGAGAACCTTTCATGATCACACCTCGTGCTTCCGCCGCAGAAAGGGGTGTGACACATATTGCTTTTGTTCGACATTTCGAAAAGACGGGGACTAACCTGCTCAGTGAATGAGTTTTCAGCTCAGAGAAAAGAGTGAAGAAGATGAAGTAAAAAGTGAAAATGAAAAATTACTTTTCCTCCTTTTTTATAGAGATATGAAACCGCCTCAAATCAGCCAATCAGGATTTGACACGTCATGACAGTTGACGCACATCAAGCGTCACATCAAGCGGGAAAATTAAAGTGACCGACGGTCACCCAGCAATAGGTCACCGCCCAAAAAAATTTAAAATTCAAAAAGCTCAACAAAATGACAAATCAAGGATTCAGACCGCCAAAATTACGCCGTTATAGTTCGAAGCTTTTACCTAAGAAACGCTATGAACTAGGGGGACTTGATGAGGATACGTCCTTGGTCGGACCGAATCATCGCCAAACATAGAACCGAGCCATAATACATCAAGGTCGGATCACAACCTACGCCATAGACGGAACGGACAAATGCACTGGTGCGCCATAACTAACTGGTCCCCACGGACGTAACCGTCATGACACTGACTGGTCCGACCCTAACTAACTCGCCACGTCAGCATACCCAAAGACTATAAATACCATACTTAGACCTCCAAAACAGGTAATCGCTACTTTCTCTCTCTAAACTCTCCTCTCTCTCCCTGACCTATTTCCTCCTCACAAATACTTATTCTCACGCCCGAGCGTGGTCACAGAGAGGCCCCCTCCCTAAGACGAGGCTAACGGTGTGCTTGTTTCCTTGTGATCTTGCAGGTTCTTTGCTAGGTCATCTGAAGCTCTGCTCTAACCAGGTCGGACAAACTGGTTTTGAGTCTTCAGCATGTGTAGTTGATAAGTTGTCAGCCATTACTATTGAATAAATTCCATTGTTTCTTAGATTGCATTAATTACATTGTCAGTTTTACATGTGAAGCATTATTACTTCTAAACTTTGTTCGATACATATTGAGATGATCAAGGTTTGCATGTGATTTGGCATTGAAGTCAAAGAATCAACCGCCACCCGAACGGATAACATATTTGTCGTTTAGTGCCATACATTGAGAAGCTATCCGGTCGGACAGCATCAACTCCATCCGGTCGGACAACTCACTCATATTGTTTGTCCTTTTGTGCCATCAAACGAAAAGGTCACCCGTTCGGACAACATCACTATCTGGTCGGACAGCAATTCTCATCCGATCGGACAGCAACCCCACCCGAACGGACAGCGTTGTCACGCGATTATTGTCATTGTTGACTTTGTTTGACTCACTCGTTCGAGTATTTGTCCGATCAAGTTTTTTGATAGTAATTGAACTAATCTTGTTTGTTTATATTCAGGTAATTCAAAAGTGATTCAAGAAGCTCACATCATGGCTGAAGAGTTCTACAACACGTTCTACAACGCGTTTACATCCGAATCGTCTGAGACATCAACTGTCACACCCAAATCAATAACAAAATCAATTAACGACAACATTAAACATGATAATTTCTATGGAACTTATTCGAAACCACCTAAGCTTGAGAATATAGAGGATTATACTTGGTGGAAAGAAAGATTTCTGAACTGGACCAAGGCATATGCTCACGAGAGTTGGTTCTGCTTAGAGTTTGGATACAGTCGACCAATCAATGACAACGGAGAAGAAATTTCACTCAAAAGCTTAACATATGACGATAAAAGGAAATTCTCATATGAGCAGAAGATGATCGCCTTGATTCAACAATCTATCCGAGATGATATATTTTCTTTGTTAAATCATGATGGGTCATCAAAATCGGTTTGGGAAGCTTTACGGGTGAAAACTGAGGGGGGTAAACAAATCAAGAAAAATAAAAATGCTTTATTAAAGAAAGAACTTGATTTGTTTGATAGTTTGAAAGGAGAATCAGTGAGGCAAAGGGTTGAACGTTTTTGTCATTTAAAAATTGAACTCGAAAGGTTTGAGAATCAGAATGTCGGACTTTACTACAAGGGCAATGTACCTTCGGTGAAAGTTGGTGAATCACCAAAGACCGGATTCAGCGTTGAAAAGACGAAAGAACCACAAACAAGCTCGTCAAGCTACAATCCAGGATACCATTCATCTTCTTCAAAGGCAAGTTCTGAAGAATCAATCTGAAGAAGTTCTTTGCAACATCGCTCTTAAACTGAAGAATTCTCCGGCTATGAGCATCAATGCAGCAAAATAACAAATGAGTTTTCTGGCATCTGTGTTAGAGTCCTACGAAGGTCTAGTATCTGGGAAAATAGGAAACTCAGAACTGACAAAGGAAGACTACGACCAGATCGATCAAGCAGAAATGGAACTCATTGACATACGCTGGTGTCTAGCAAGTTGCATTCGAAGAGCTCAGAGGTGTATGGAGATTACTGGGAAGCAATCAATAGGTGGTCCGTCAACAAAGCTGGGATTCGACAAATCCAAAGTGACCTGCTTCAGATGTAAGCAAAAAGGTCATTTCAAAAGAGAATGTAAAAACTCAGAAGTTGACGAAACTGAGAAACCTTTCAATGATGATTACTATCGAAAGGCAATCTACCACCGTAGCAAAGAAGAGACAAAGCTGATCGAAAATAATCCCAAAGAAAAGTCAAGAGCATGTGCAATTATCCATGATGACGAAGGGTATGATTGGAGTGAGATTCTTCCAATAGATGACATTGTTGATGAACGGTTCAAAGCTAAAGCCAAATGGGAAGCATTAAGCAAACATCATGTTTTAGTTGCTGAAATCAAGGAGAGAACCCGAGAAGAGATTTTGAAAGAAAAAACCGAAAGAGAAAGATTCATTGTTGGGTGCAGAATGGAGAAAATGCAGGAAGAGTATGAAAATGATGTTAGAAACAAAAGATGGGACAAGAACCGAGAATGTTATGTCAACAGAGAAGGTGAACCTGTTGTTCCCAGGAGAGATATAGTTCATGATGATGTTCTTCTAGTAATTCCTCTATCCGGCGAATTTTATTCAAAATGTGAAAAAGACAAGAATTATGAGAAAAGGCTGAATAAAATCATCAGAGATGCTATGACAACAAGTCTAAGGAAGAGGGATGAAGAAGAATGTTGAGAATTTGGTTGATGATTTGAAGAAAGTTGTTGAGGAAGTGAAAGTCGAAGCTGTGAAAGTTGAAGATGAGAAGATAGAAGAAGAGAATGTGATAAAAGAAGTTGTTGAAGAAAAAGTTGTTACTGAAGAACAGCAGGTTGGTCAAGAAGAGATGATGAAGAAAGAAGAAGAAGAGGTAAAGAATGAGATTTTAGTTGTTGGTAATGATAGTGATGAAGCTGTTGGTAAGGAAGAAAAGAAGAAAGATGCTGATCAGACTGAAACAGCAAACAACACCGAAGTGCCAATCACTGAGGTAAAATCTGATTTTGAAGTCTTAATCAAAACTGTTGAACAGTGCAAGAAATGCATGGAAACATGCAGGTCTTGTACTGAAAAAGACGAAAAATTCAGAACAAGAGATCTTGAATTCAATAAAATCGAAGAAGTTTTCAAAAATAAATGCAAAGAAATGTTAGAAAATGAAAAAGTTTTGAAAGACAATGATGAAAAACTTTCAGAAAAATGTAAAAATTTTGAAAAAGAAAATGAAATTTTGAAAGAAAAGGTTTTAAAAATGACAGAAAAGTGTTTACAAAAGGAAAATGCATGTCAAGAAATGAAGAAAGAGTATGATTCAATAAAATGAGCTTATCACATTACAAAAGAGTCATACGAAGATGTGAAAAGTCAAATGAAACTTGTTCAATCTAGATTGAAATACTGTTCTGAAACAACTGATACGCTTAAGCGACAGTATTCAATAAAGCAACAAGTTGTCAATTCTTACATTGAGGATGTTGCTAAGCTAAAGCGTCAAATAGTTGATTTAGAACAGGATAACAACAAGTTACATAGTTATCATGCATCATCATATGTGCTTGAAAGAATTTTCAACATAAAACCGGGTGATGATGCTGAGAAAAACAAGAAAGGTATTGGCTCATAGTTTCATCAAGTTCCTCCATCGGAAAAGTTTGCATTTTATAATGATGAAAAGGTCGAAAAAGCTTTCAACATGGTAGATCAATTGCCAGATAACATTGACGTAACCTATTCCAAATCTGATGATTCTAGTGATTCAGAGGTGGTAGGTAAGGTCCTTGAAAGTGTGTTGAAAGAAGAGTCGGTTGATACAGGTAAAGCTGAATCACATGATGAAAATGAAGGTAGTTTTCATGAAGAATATCTGAAAAACTCAAAATCTGAGAAAAATTTGAATGATGATTCAAAAGGATTGGTTTATACCATGATTGGATCAGACAAATTATTCTTAGATATTGTATTCCCGATTCAGAATGTGATTTCAGAAAAGATTGACAAAGTTTTCAAGATGGTTGAGATTGAAAAGTCTGAAATTCCAAAGTTTGCTGGAAAAGGTCACAAAACTTTTTATAACAAACCTGGTTACAAAAAGAAAAACATGAAGGCTGGGTTGGGTTATAAGAAGAAACAAAGTTGGAATAAAAATGAAAAGGTAAATTATCAGACTAAAATGAATTTTGTTCATGGGACAACTTCCGAAGAAGAGAAAGAACTCCAATTTAGACGACAGTCTAATGAAGAGTTTCATGCTCAGAAAAAGCAACAACAACAGGTCAAAGATGTGTCCAAGAGAACATGTTTCAAATGTGATCAAATAGGACATCTTGCTCGCAAGTGTCCAAATCTGAAACCTGTTGGTGTTGAAACGAAAAAGGAGTCTGATGTTGTGAATCAGAAATCAACCAAGTTTAACCCAAAGCAAACTTGGAAGCCGAAAATGTCAAAGGCTGACTCACAACAAACATGGAAACCAGTGACACCCAAATTAAGAACAACACAAAGTTGGAAAAACATGGTTGATACTACAAAACAAAACCAGTTTTGGAAACCAAAAGTTGTTGTTCAGAATCAAAATGTTCAAAAAGAGTCACATTTTTACAAAAGAGGAACTCCTAAAGGTCAAACGTGGACAGTTAAGAAACAAATGACTTCGGTAAATGATGAAAAAGTTGAAGTAAAAATTGACAAAGTCTTTGTTCAAAATGACAAAGATTTTCCGAAGTTAAATGATGCATATTGTGTTGAAATGCCTAAGGTCAAACAGACCTGGGCTAAATTGTTGAAATGCCTAAGGTCAAACAGAATGTGCAGGTGCTTCTGAAGAATTCTGAATGTCAAGAAGAGAAGTGTTGGAGCAGCCTGGCACAAGAAGAGGAGGCTGCTGAACCCTGTGACTGTTGAACAGGGAGTTTGTTTGTTTCTGTATATAAATAAACAATATTTCAAAAACCCTAAAAATTGAAAAATTGAAAATTTTAAAAACCAAAAATATGTTTTTATTTTGTCAAAAATTTGAAAAATCAAAAATGTGTTTGTTTTTAAATTTTGTCAAATATTCAAAAATCAATAATTCCAAAAATATGTTGAGTGGATACGCCGAAACCCTCACGGCTGAACAAACATGATTAATTTCACAAGATTGAAAAATGGTTTTCAAACTGTAAAAATGTATAAGCATAAAACGTAATGTTATGAATATGAGTGTGAGTGGAAGTACGAATACTAATGATTGCGTATATAGTATTAATTGAAACGTAACAATTTTAAGCATGTAAAAGTGCTCGAAAAGGTTGAGTATATAAAAAGAATGTTGTAAATGAAATTGTTGCGAGATATCGACTTAAATGTGTATGATGATATGCATGTATATTTGTTTAAACGAAACGTTGAGTTTATCGAATCAAAATTAGATAGAGCTTGATTTGAAGGTAGAATATAGGTTGTAAATGTAAAGGAACATAAAGTACCCGTTGGTTATGTATAACGTAATTCGGTAATGATTGAAATGCTACTTTTGTTTAAAAAGGGAGTTTACGTATGTTGAAGATTGTCGGTCCTATGAGGTCTTCTAGCCCGCGTGTTTTTGAAATTTGAATGACGAATTAAGTGGTGTAGAAAAAGGTTTTTGAAAATAACGGGTTTGTTTCATTTGCATCAAAGCGAGAAGTTTTGAACCTTGAAGGTTCTTGTGAAAACGTTGACCCTTAGAAAAGAAATTTAGTAGAAGGTCTTAGTGATTGTTTTTTTTATAGATAATTTTGACAAAGGTTTTATTGGTGTTGGAAAACGTCTTTGGTAAAACGGTCGTATAATATCTATAGTATCCTACAAGTATGTGAGAAGGTTGACTTGAATTCCGTTTGAGAATGAAAGTCCTTAATATGATGATATAACGTGAGTGTGTGTTTTAGTGATTAAGTCGAATATGAAGTTCATGGGCGAAGGCTTCATTGGACCGATTAAATTGATAGGTAGCATTTTGTAAGGTTTTGAAATTCGGGTAATAAAATGTTTTAAGATATGTTTAAGAATCTCATGTATACGAGTCGAGTGAAATTAGATCGTAGGATAGAAAATACGCTTGATAAAACAATGCATTTTTAAATCGGTATAAGTAGGTATTTCGAATAATGATAAACAATTTAGGTATAAAATATGATCGAGTTTGCATAGAAAGATATTTTGAAGAGACGTTTTGGTAACGATCACCTATGGTAAGGGAATCACCCCTAACTCGTTGGTGAGGTCGTTTTAAGAAAAGGGGAGTGGAGTTAATCATCAAGGTAACGAAGTCACTCCTATCTCGATGATATGTCTCCACTTGTCGTTACAAGGAATATGAATTTAAATTATATGAAATCATGCACATGTATAATTGTATGGAAAAGATTCAATATGTTGTGTGTGTGAAAAGAGAATACCGGAAGTAAATTTCGAATTTGAAAGTTTTCATCGTATAAGACAAATAATAGAAACACGTGTTTGATTAAAATTTTGGATGGTTCCAACACGGAACTTTGACTAACCAAAGTGGTCGAAAAGTCTTTCGAATTTGAGGAGCATGCTTTGGCCTAATAGGTGGAATACTCTCGCCGACAAGTCGGTTAACGGTATTTACCCTTCTGGTTACTACATGTCCCAAATCAATCGAAATTTCGAGACTTGGTGGGATTTTTTTGAAAAATTCAAGGAGTGGAACTAAAGTGTGGTTGGTACTCGTCGGGTCAAAAGTTAATTTCGACACTTTGACGAGGGTCCACTAGAATTTGAAATTTGAATTTCTCCATCAAGGTGAGGATTTCACTCCTAACTTGATGGTGAATTTCGTGTAAAAAGAAAAGTAGAAGGATTGAGAGTCATTCACCAAATTGTGGGTTTCACGCCTATTTTGGTTAAGTCATCTCGTTTGTGTATTATGAGTGTTGTCGGATTTAGAAATATCGAGTAAAATGCACGAGGGAAGTGTATGTCAAAGGAATACGCAAACAAGTATAAACGCGTAAGAAGGCATATCAAGAATGGTACATAAATAATGAAATGATAAATCAAGTATTAACACATAGAGAAATAGGTCAAGAATGACACATAAAGAATCGAACAACGAAACAAGTATTAACACATAATAAGACAAGCATTAATGCATAAGAATAACATGTCGAATATTACCCACGAGTGATATACATGTTTAAAAGAGCATAAATAAGAAACAAATAAAGTATCATGTAGTAGTTCAAGCAAAACATACGAATAAGGCTCTAAAACTATAGACTAGGTAAAAGCATTCCTACTTTTCCTAATTCCCTATAGTTATGGCTCTGATACCAATCTGTCACACCCCAACCAATGGTGGAAACATCGGGATGAGACGAAGTGTGAAGATTGCTAGAGACTTCATAACGCTATTTGTGTCAATATTTAATAAACCGATTTCATTTCATAAACTAAATTGTCAACAATTACAAGAATTCAAATAACAACATTGTTCAAACATGATAATAACAAAATTGATACAACACTTTAAACCTAAACGTCTAAGTGAGTATCTAGGCATCATTGCTAGTCCGTTTTCATAGCATCATCAATCCTTAACCTGTAACATGTTTATAATACAATTCAATGCAAAAGCAAAGGCGAGTATACAAGTTTAAGAATAAGTATAAGTATAAAAGTTTAAAAACGAATCCACATGGCAACTTTGTTTATACAAGATCTAACATGGCATGCAATATTTCTAGCCAATCCTCTGTTTACGCAAGCGGCCCTTTCCGAGCACATGTCATCATTTCGTTGCTATGAAAAGACCATAAGTTTAAGTAATTCAACATGACCCAAGTTTAAAGGGGGCGGTGCGTTACTCCTATAGCGCTATACATGTCAAATGGAGGCTCGTGAAAGCTAATGACTAAAACATATCACATAAGTATGGTCCACGTAAGCATCAAGTATCATAACATAGTATTCATGTATAAGGATTGTTTTGTGCATTGCTTAAAGAATAAGTTTAAGTGTATTTAAATAAGGTAAACATGTTACACCCCAAAAAGTGGTAAACATAAAAAGGGGTTGCGAGTACACTCACATTGATTGCATTTAAGAATTCCTTGAAATATCGCACGAGTAAAGATGGAGAATTCCAAGGGAACGAACGAGAGCGATTACCCTAAGTATGAAGTACCACACGAGAGGTGATTACTACAAGTTTAAGTAAATATCCTAATCATGGTGATTTGCATAATAGTTATCTATGCATTTAACTCGTTACTAATAGTAGCGTTACAAAATAAAATAAAGTAAATAAAGGACACAAAAGGATGAAAATAACTTGCTAGTTATTCGAGTCCTAAATAGACTAAGGGATCTTTTAATAAAAATGAACTAAAAGGTTAATTCTTTTTTTAGAGTTTAAAAGAGAAAAAGAAAATAAAAGAAATAAATAAATAAATAAATAAAACAAACGTATTTAGGTTAGAAGTTGTAGTGTTACAATGTGACGCTTTGAGAAATGCATTAATGTACCACTCCATTGGGTAACTTGGTCTCCTACCACACAATTATTTTGTTAAAGTATTTTGGTGCTTACTTTACGTTGAATAAATAGCTAAATTCATATTGAAGTCTTTATTAGAAATACAATAATAAAAAGAATGTGTAATAAATTCTGTTATTCTATAAAAAAGGCGTACAAAAATTCTAAAAGAAATGGACAACATAAGACTCCAATGTCGGTTTCCTTCCTTATTCAAATAGTTATGCATTACCAAAAAGTGTTCAAAATCGTTGACGCGTGACGAGCAAATTATTAAAGTATGTGTGTGTCATATTAATAAAAATCATTTATACATAATACACTCGTCATTTCAATCAAACCTATATATATATATCCTATATATATATCACTGAACAAACATATTAGACTAAGACTCCATATTAAAAATGCTTACTAAAAAATAAAACTAACTTTTAGAATATTATACAGCTAAGAAGATATATATATTTTTTTATTCATGCATGCTATCATCTTCTTCATTCTTTTTTTTTTAAACAACAGCATATGAAACTATTAGTTTATAAAACCCAAATGATTTAGTGGTTTGAATGGTTTTGAAAGAATAACTCATTTATACATAACATATCATTGCCCAGAACTGTTATGTGTCCATATGATTCATTCTTAGCTTTGAAATGAAATGGATTTTCATTCGTTTTAAACAACGGTTCGGTATCGTCTTCCTCATTTAACAAGGACACATATGTAAACTGTTTTTGCAAACTCCCAAGTTTTCCATTTAATTGAACGATTATAAATTAGATGCCATTGTATTTTAACAAAAAGTTAACGAACAAAACGAAAGGATAAGAAATGTATACCGAAGCCGTGGATGGTTCTCGTCGCGATGTCGTCTCCGAGCTCCGGTGCCGTCTTTGAGTTCTCCGGTAGGTCTCCGGTGAATCCGCTGCAACTCCCACACGTGTAGGCTCCTCGGGCAGCGTTTAAGCACCTCCGACAAGGTTCGTTATTCTCCGACGGATTAAAGGAACTCCGACGAGTTGTGGAAACCTTCGGCTCTTCGAGTTTTTCCGGTGAAGTGCAACGGTTATGCGAAAGGGTATTGTGAGGTGGTGAGGATGTCGAGATGGTGTGTAATGGTGTCGAAACCGAACAGGTTATATGCGGTTGTGTTTGGGCGGCTGATTTAATGCTTGAAAGATTACTTGTTTCACCTCTTTGTTTTATTTTAAAAACAACCCAAGATTCAATTAAACTCCCAGACGGTCCCTCTACTATTCAACTAGCTAGAATCTTATTTAACCCACAAAACTAACTTGGTTAGTATGAAATTGGTAAATTTTTAATTGAACTATTAGTTAAATTAATTAAACAAATAAATAAGTGAATAATAAAAAAATTAATAATTCCTACAGTGAT
>JARYGA010033237.1:0-45085 GCA_030545235.1 Helianthus tuberosus | reverse complement strand
TGGAAGCAACCCAATGCCCCCCGAATTCTGGATCCTTCCTTCTTTCCTACCTATGCATCCGGGTAGTTCACTAGTACCAACCGTAATAATGTAACATGTTTACATATAAATCTATATCTAAATGCAGCAAAAATGTGGTGCTACTGTCGGTTGGTATACATGCCAATGTCATACCTATACGGTAAAAGATTTGTGGGTCCTATTACTCCATTGATACTGCAACTTAGAGAAGAACTTTATGCACAACCCTACAATGAAATCAACTGGAGAAGCGTACGGCATTTGTGTGCAAAGGTAAGCTTTTAGTATTTATAACCTTTTTAAGGGCCATCCACTAGTCCAAGGACTGTAAGTGTAATTCCTAAAAACTTGGGACCAAAACCGTAATACAGGATCATCCGTGTAATTAACTCAACATTTGACTTTCATAACAATTATCTTTGGGAGATAATTTGCCTACGCAACTTACGATTTCAGGAAGATTTATATTATCCACATCCTTTACTACAAGATTTAATGTGGGACAGTCTCTATTTCTTAACTGAGCCTTTGTTGAATCGCTGGCCATTTAACAAATTGCGTGAGAAAGCACTCCAAACAACAATGAAACATATCCATTATGAAGATGAAAACAGCAGATATATCACAATTGGTTGTGTGCCAAAGGTACATGATATAATTAAAATATACTTAAATTATCTTGAACTTACTCATGGTTTTACATTTGATGTTCAGGCACTGTGCATGCTTGCATGTTGGGTCGAGGATCCGAATGGTGTTTGTTTCAAAAAGCATCTGGCTCGGGTCCCGGATTATCTCTGGGTTGCTGAAGATGGAATGAAAATGCAGGTCCCTACATAAAAAATACTATAAAAACATGATTTTTCATATAAATTTAAACGTATTTCAATAAGTATTTTGATTGTTAACCATTCTACAGAGCTTTGGCAGTCAAGCGTGGGATGCGGCTTTTGCAGTTCAAGCTCTATTGGCTACTGGTCTTACCGATGAAATTGGCTCTACTTTGATGAAAGGACATGAATTCATTAAAGCTTCACAGGTCTTATTTGTAACACTAAGACATTTTTACTGGATTAGTCCTGATTATTAAATAAATACTTTTGTGTAGGTTAAAGACAATCCCTCTGGTGACTTTAAAAGCATGCACAGACATATTTCTAAAGGATCATGGACCTTTTCGGATCAAGATCATGGATGGCAAGTTTCAGACTGTACTGCTGAAGGGTTAAAGGTATATGATATGATATTCATACAATTTCTTTAAAATTCAACATCACAAAATCCAAAAAGGCATCTGCTTATGATCTACATACCGTCTACCTGTATTCTATATTTCTATCCCCAGTGTTGCCTCCTCCTATTTTCAACTATGCCACCGGAAATCGTCGGTGAGAAAATGAAACATGAGCAACTGTATGATGCTGTCAACTTAATACTTTCCTTGCAGGTCAGTGTACATTATAATTTGAAATGAAGAGAATTTATATTAAAAAATATCCTTCTGCTTAACAAATTTTATTTTACTGTGATGATAATGTAGAGCAAAAATGATGGAATAGCCGCGTGGGAACCAGCAGGATCATCAGACTGGCTGGAGGTATATATCTAAGTCGTAAAAATATATCGTTGTTATGATGCACAAATTTGATATATATTTTAAATTTTTTTCTCAATATAGATTCTCAATCCTACAGAATTTTTTGTTGACATCGTCATTGAGCATGAGTAAGACTTTAATATAATTTACCATTTCCATATTGGATGTAAATAATATCGGTTACACTTCTCACAAAAAATAGCTGTCTAGGTATGTTGAGTGCACATCAGCAGCAATGCAGGCCCTAGTTTTGTTTAAGAAGTCATACCCCATGCATAGGAGAAAAGAGATAGAAAACTGTCTTACAGGTGCAAGTGCATACCTAGAGAAAATACAGATGCAAGATGGTTCATGGTTTGTTTCTGTTTTTTTTTTACATAAAATAGAGCTCTGAAACAGTTGGAACCAGCTTTTCTTGTTATTCTGTTAAAATGAGAAGCTGTGGTAATTAGGTATGGAAACTGGGGTATTTGTTTTACATACGGCACCTGGTTTGCCCTTGGAGGACTAGCAGCAGCGGGAAAGACATACGGAAATTGTCCAGCAGTTCGTAAAGGCGTCAAATTTCTGTTGGAATCACAGCTGGAGGATGGTGGGTGGGGAGAAAGCTACAAATCCTGCACAGAAAAGACATATATACCCTTGGAACGTGGGTCGAATCTGGTGCACACTGCGTGGGCAATGATGGGACTGATTCATGCTCGACAGATGGAGAGAGATGCAACACCCCTACACAAAGCAGCCAAATTGTTGATCAACTCTCAGTTGGAAAACGGTGATTTCCCGCAACAGGTAATTAGATCATAAAAGAAGTTCAATTAATCAAATTTAAATAAATAAATTGCATGTAGTAGTAAATTATATGATGATGAAATACCTAATGCAGGAACAAGCTGGAGTGTTCAAGGAGAACTGCTTGCTACACTATGCACTCTACAGGAATATATTCCCATTGTGGGCCCTAGCTGATTATCGTAAGCATGTGCTGCCACAACTCAAAGGGATCTAGAACACTCAAGCCAGTGATCAATTTTTTTTAAATGCCATTTTCGTCCCTAAGGTTTGGCCATTTTTTGCGACTTTCGTCCAAATGTTTGTTTTTCCTCATCCGAGTCCAAAAGGTTTGAAATCTTGTCATTTTCATCCAGCTCGTTAACACCCCTCCATTTTTCTTCGTTAAGTCGGGGGTATTTTCATCTTATCTTTTTTGTTAACTTAAAGTCAGGGGACTTAACTTTTGTTTAGTAAGGGTACTGCCCATTAAGTTAACAAAAAGACAGAACTACCCCTAACTTAACTAAGAAAAAAGGATGGAATAAACGAGCCAGATGAAAATGGCAAGATTTCAAACATTTTGGACTCAGATGTGGAAAAAACAGACCTTTGGACGAAAGTCGCAAAACTGGCTAAACATCAGGGATGAAAATGGCATTTTACTCTTTAAATTATGTAATGGTCCATAACTCAAAATAAATAAATAAAAAGTTGTTCCAAATAGTAGAATAAAAGGTTCAAAAGAACAATATAATCTTCTACATAAGTACTGAACAAACATAAACCTTAAACATACTAAGATTGTTTTGTACCGTTGTAGACAGAAACTTCTGAATAAAAGATACATGCCATGAAAACTGATAAAGCACCTACAACTGCTGCAATAAAAGTAAGCACAGACACGATTTTTGTGTGTTTAACAATTCCTGAAGGTACTTCCCAAACAATAGCAGGTGAACTCGTTCTAACACTCTCATCGGTTGATGAAAATATACAACTTTGGTTAAGTGGGTCCCCTTCACCAACGCAATGTACAAACAAGTCGGGAGACTCAAATTCAACTCTTGTGTAACCGTGTTTCCCCAATGGCTGCAGAAATAAAAAATAACTGAATCAAACACATAGTATAACTAAAAGAACAACTGATGCGCATCATTCGCATACCGCATAACGTGCATGCAACGGAATCTCAATGTTTAGTTCCCAGCTGTTCTTGTTTCCAGACAAAGAATTAGGGCTCAGATCCACGTGAACCTCAACAACGGATCGATTTGCTCGCACGGTAGGCAACTCTAAATCTGTGTCCCCAAACGCAGAAGCACCACTAAACACTGCAAGAATCAACGAAAACAAAATAACTCAAAAATCATGATGTAACCATGTTGTTTAAATTGCTTCAAAGGTATGAACGTTTACCACCACGTCCTGTAAGATGTTCTAGCTCAAACGGGTCAGCAAATACTCCAGAGGGCAGTCTCTCAATAACTATGGCCTCACAGGAGAGTGAGGATATAACTTCTGGCTGGATTTCAATTTTAACGGATGAAGTTAAACGCCGGTGAGAACCTTCGCCGATTAACTGCCGCTGCATAACCGACAGTTTTGGCATAAAATTCTGTTTGGCACAGAAGACATGAGAAAGCTCGCTGGATATGAAATCTTGGAAAGCGCGGTCTATTAAGGTTTCGTGTTTCTGAAAGTATGCTTCTGTGATATATTTATGCCTCCTAAACTGCAGAGGTAAAAAAATCTTATAATAACTAAATATGAACAAGGAAGTAACGAACAATGAGACGGATAACACTTGGAGCAATTTACTTGTTAGAAGAATGTATATGAAAGAAAACAGACTTTATACCAGCTCAGAGAACGATGCAGGGGCATGTTTGCAATAGGTAATTCCAGCAAGCAATGTCAGCATGATACCCAATCTTAGGTGAAGCAGGACTCGGAAGCCTTGATATTCCATGATAAAACTGGAAAGAAGAAAAAAATAAGATTCTGAAATGAATGTCAAATTAAAGGGATGGTGTTAATGAAGGATGCTGAGTTGGCATGGTGACAAAGTTGATGGTGTGGTTCAAACTTCTAACTGCAGACTTAACAGTTCACTGTCTTATTGGAGGTCATCTGCACATAACGGAACCATCTTTATTCTCTAATTCCAAATAAATCCATATTAATTCCGTTCTTGGAAAGCCTCATTTGTACAAAAACTTTAACTGTATCTATAGTTATTCTTTCAAGAAAATGTCCTAATGTTGCCAACCTCACTTTCCAATCACAAACAATCCGATTCGGTAGCACCTAATGAGTGTAAGGTACACAAAAAGTAACTAAAGATTGATCTTTTCTTAAATATAAACGGTCTATATAATGTTACACTGCAACTTCAATAGCGAGCAGTGAACAAGCATTTTATCGAACACCTTGTGTGCATCCCCAACAAATTAACAATTGATCTTTTGGGTGTAAAAAAAAGGGGGAATTTGATCAAGTTTACCTGCAGATTGGTTACGTTGAGTTCTGGTACAGAAAAGAATGTTGTTTAAACCTGAAACAAGAAACGTCTTTCATTGATTTCTTGATAAATAGAAGCAAAAAAGAAACGGTCCGAAACGGAATTAACCAACCATCTGACTATATGTAGGAGTGTGATAGAGATGAAGATGTAGAAAGAAGACTGGATCCTCACCTGCTTTGCAAGTGTTTGAATTCTTAACAAGGGCATGTTTGGCTAAGCTTTTCAAAACAACTTATTGACTTATCAAAAAGCCAATAAGTTGTTTTTGTGTTTGTCTAAGCCAAAAGTCCTTTTAGAAATGGCTTTTTGCAAATAAGAAAAAGAAGGTTTCAAGAAGTCACAATATTGTGACTTCTTGGCCAGCTTTTAACTTTTCAAACTACAAATTACCAATATACCCCTTCTTTACCCCCTTATATCTAAAAGAATGCCTATTTTAGTCATTTTACATCAATAAGCTAATCCAAACACTTTTTTTAAAAACTCCTTTTCAAAAACTCCTTTTCCCAAAAGTCATTTTCCAAAAGTCATTTTTAACTATAATAAGCTTAGCCAAACATGCCCTAGGTTAAGGTTAATTAACAGATTTGGTAAAATACAGAGGCTGTTTGGCAACTTCTGAATGGTTAAGTGCTGAACCAGTAACGCAAGTGTTTGAATTCTTAACTAGGTTAAGGTTAATTAACAGATTTGGTAAAACACAGAGGCTGTTTGGCAACTTCTGAATGGTTAAGTGCTGAACCAGTAATGCAAGTGTTTGAATTCTTAACTAGGTTAAGGTTAATTAACAGATTTGGTAAAACACAGAGGCTGTTTGGCAACTTCTGAATGGTTAAGTGCTGAACCAGTAAGAGGTCTGAACCATTAAGTGCTGAACAGCAAGAGGTCTGAACCATTAAGAGGCAGTATAATGCTTAACCATTCAGAGGCAAATGTCTGACCAATTCAGATTAGAGGACTTAACCATTCAGACTTTGTATAAAACTTAACCATTCAGAGGCAAATGTTTGAACCATTCAGACATCTGCTAATGAAACAAACAGTCTCAACCATTAAGTGCAGAACCAGTAAGAGGTCTGAACCATTAAGAGCCTCATTAAGAGGTAAACAAACAGCCCCAGAGGTTTTTTTTTTTTTTTTTTTGAAAATAGTTAAATGTCATTTTATTCCTTATGCTTCGGGCGATTTTGCCAGTTTAGTCCAAAGGTTTCATTTTTTCGTCTGTGGGTCCAAAAAGTTTTCACTGTTGCCATTTTAGTCCACTGGGTTAATTTCATCCATTATTTCTGTTAACGAGAAGGGTAATTCGGTCATTTTATATGTAATTCTATATAAAATGACCGAATTGCCCTTCTCGTTAACAGAAATAATGGATGAAGTTAACCCAGTGGACTAAAATGGCAACGGTGAAACCTTTTTGAACCCATAGACGAAAAATAAAACCGTTTGACTAAACTGTCTAAATGCCCCAAACCACCAGGACTAAAATAGCATTTAGCTCTTGAGAAAATGATTCTATTGATTGCTCGGTTGTTGATAACATTTAACGTAATAAAAAAATAAAGATAAATTAAAAAAGCAAAATAGATTTTAATAACCCAAGGTTAAGGACCGGTAGATTTTGATAATCAAACTATACGATAATAATCAATACTGGCAAGATGACCAATGACGTTTATAACTTTCACTTTTGTTGTCGGTAGCAATTTGTGTACCCCTAATGAACTTGACCGAAATTTATCCCAATTAGAATGCTATAATTTGGTTTTAAATGACCAAAATTTTTATGTTACTTCTTCATTAGAGTGGCTTCGCAACAAAAGTGAAAGTTAAGAATGTTATTTGTCACATTGTGTGAACGGCATGAGCTCTCATAACAATCAAATCAACAGAATCAACATCAACTCATACAATATGTATAGTCAAGAGAGGATCAGTGAACTACTAACAACCATATAACAAATATGTAACTAACTCAGAATCTCTATACATATATACTACTAATATGCCCCCTCAAGCTGAACGGAAAGAGTCCACATGAAGCTTGGACGGAAGACTGTCAAAGCATGAAGATGACAAGCCTTTGGTCAGTAAATCCGCAAGCTGAAGAGCAGTCGGTACATATCGAACACTGAAAGTCTGTGCTAACACCATATCACGAATAAAACGCAAGTCAATGAATTATTAAAAAAAAATGCTTTTCTCAGTGTACAAAATTTGAAAGATGAAATCAGAATCAAAACCCAGACTATTCCAAACATTTTTGTACAGTACGAGGCATCAATATTTCTGCTAAGAACGCAGTGGCAAGGCAAATGCGGCAACGGTGGATCACTGGAAAACATGTGCCAACACAACCATGAATGTTTAACATAACCAAAGAATGACATAACAATTCATATTTATGCTTCAATATAGAAAAGTATACATCTTTAGACACCTAAAACTCTCTGCAGCGCCAGTCTCACATTTCATAAAACAGAATCCATCTTTTACATATATTTCTTTACACTGATAAATTTATTTTTCAACTAAACTACATTTAGCAATTTTACTGTATTGCCCTTCTACAGAAGAGAGCAAGTTGTAAACAATAATGCAGGTCCCTTTTTTCCTCTCCAACATCTGCAGCACGAATCCCAACTGGGAACCCGAGGTTGTTATTGAGGGTAGACTTGTATTGTAAAGATTTTAAATCTCAAGAAGGGTTGATCGAATCGTTATAAATTACACTATGATGGCATCTTCTTGCTTATAAGTGTAGGGGTAACTGATGCAAGCCCAATGAGAAACAAGGTTCCTATTGAGGTGATGTCGTATAGATCTCCAATTGACTCTAGTTCTCCGAGAGTTATTCCAGCCTGTCGAATTATATATAAATAAGCACGAAACCACATAAATATTAAGAGTGGCGATAACCCCTTTAGTTTATTGCATAGCTTGTTTAGGAGATTCAAATTCTAAAAGCACATCCAAACACCCTTAAGTGTCGATATAAAATAGAAGAATGAAAGAAAACTTAAGAATAATACCTTGACGGTTACATAAGCAGCTGGAATGAGCCCGATGCAAGTGGCCAGCAAGAATGTATGATACGGCACATTTACTATCGGCGAAGCAACATTAATGAACATATTAGGTAGGGTCGGGGTCAACCTTAAAAAAAGCATGTAATTCAACAACCCTTCTCGCCTTTTAGCCACCTATGTAAACAAAACAAAATTCATCACTTCATCAAATAAAGCTAGAAGCTTTCGACATTCCAGAGATGGATACATAAAAGGTAGCAAAATGATCGGGTCAAACAGATTGAGTAATGGTCAAAATGGGGCATTTGAGCCTCACCTGGTCTTGGAAGAAAACCAATTTATCGGGCCACAGAGACGAGATAAGGGGGCGCCCAATCAACTTAGATAAAAAGTAGCAGGAAGATGCACCAGCAGTAGCGGCAAAGACAACAAGAGTTACACCTCTCAATACCCCAAAAAGGGACCCCGCAAGCAGTGACATGAAAACAGTTCCCGGGATCATAAAAGTTTGCATAAATATGTAAACCGTGCAATAACCCACTAAGACTTGGATAGTGTAGTCACTTGTATATCTCTCGAGATTATCTCTACAGAAAATCAAGAAAATTAATGTTTTCAGAACCATGTGTACAAAAAACTGAAAAAGAAACACATAGACACACACTTGACACAAAGATTAAACACAAAGACGTAAGTTGACTCGTTCCTTTCCGATCTGTGCACTAAAAAACTCGAAATCTTGAATTCCAACCAAATATGTGGTCTAAGTGAACCACAATCAGGTGCTAACATTTATGGTAAATCAGGTACTTTTACATTTGTCTTGATAACAGAAAAATCAGAATCGTAACCGGTTTTTTGTATACCCTTTAATCTGACTATAGTTAAAAAAAAAATTTAAAAAGCAAGCTAACTTCAGCTGCAAATGACTATTTCACTTCATGCATATACCAAAAAAAATTGCAAGATTAAAGATTTATTACATGACACAAAAGCACATCTTCAGTAGTTAATTCAATTTCATAAACCAACACTAACAATCAACATAAAAAGGTCCTTTTTAAGCTACCATATATAAAATGGCACCATTGCCATACACAACTATAAAAATTCAAATGCAAGACTCTTTAAAGGAAAGCAATCTAAGGATATTGTTTCATACATTAATTACAAAAGCTTTTGCCCATTATTGAAGGCTAATTTTGTTCTTGCTTGTGTGTTTTTCACTTTTTCTCATAAGAAATTCTCCCATTATTATATAGATTTAAATTTCAACTACCCATACAGATCAAATAAACAATTTAAACTTTAAAATCCCATCCAAAAAAAATAATAATAATAATCAAAACTTGTAACACATAACAGAACCACTTTCTTAAACTTAAACATACATAAATAATAAAACTTAAAACAAAACAAAACAAAATCAATTAATTACCTAAGAATATGAAGATCTTCGAGTGTTCTGGGAAGCTTAAGAAAACTGTAATCAGAATCCGGCAAAGTGAGATAAACTCCGAGGAGACCAATGGCGAAAGTTAACACAACCCCAGATGCACCTGCAATCTCCCAACATGTTAACGGAAACTTTGATGAAAGTGACGATGAATTCACCTGTTTTTTCCCATCATACTCATGGGTTCTCATTGAAGAAGATGAAGATGATACTGTTTCAAATGGGTCTTGTTCCATTTAATTGAAATGTATGTTGTTCTAGTGAATACGTTTCTGTTTGGATCAGCTTGTTGTTTCTGTTGATCACAATATGGTGATGATGAGTTGGGTGTCAGGTGAGATTTTTATTGAGTTTGGGAATAATGGGTGCAATTGCAAATTATTAGGGTTTGACATATGTGTTTTATGAGTATTTTTTAAGAATCAAATAATGTGATATGTTTGTTATGAGTTATTGAGTTATGACAATAATGTAGAATTATTTGAATAATTGTATGTGATGATTGTATTAAGGGGCTGCTTGTTTACCTCTTGATCTTGATGAGGCTCTTAATGGTTCATACATCTTACTGGTTCAGCACTTAATTGTTCAGACTGTTTGTTTCACGAGCAGATGTCTGAATGGTTCAGACATTTTCCTCTGAATGGTTAAAATTTATACAAAGTCTGAATGGTTAAGACTTTTAATCTGAATTGGTCAGACATTTGCCTCTGAACGGTTAAGCATTATACAGGCTCTTAATGGTTTAGAACTCTTACTGGTTCAGCACTTAATGGTTCAGATCACATAATGGTTCAGCACTTAACCATTCAGATGTTGCCAAACAGCCCCACAAAAATTGTCCTTTATGTTGACACTAGATTACAAAGTGTGTCTTTTATCTTCAAAAAGTATAAAAAAACGTACTCGATGTTTGCAAACCCCTACACATTGTGTTCTTTATCCCTAACTTAGTTATTTTTCATTGTTAAGTGATAAAGGACATAATGTATAGGGTTTGCAAACATCGAGTACTTTTTAAAGATAAATGACACATTTTGCAATCTAGTGTAAACATAAAGGACGATTTTTGTAATTTACTTTTGTATTAATCTAATTAAACTTTCATAATTGATCTCAGCACAAACCTTTTTTTATTAAAATTAAGAGATTTAAAATAAAATAGCATCGTCACACACAAGTTAAGCATCATCTCACTCGGTTTCAATATCGTAAATAGCATATAAAATAGATTTTACGTTATTCTTGTTGGAGTCGTTTAAAAATCGGTAAGATTGCTAGCAAATCTCTAATCCATGGTTGCAATCTACTTAATATAGACTATTGGTATAAGTGATGATGTATGGTGTATCATT
Source organism: Helianthus tuberosus (assembly GCA_030545235.1). Taxonomy (NCBI): domain Eukaryota; kingdom Viridiplantae; phylum Streptophyta; class Magnoliopsida; order Asterales; family Asteraceae; genus Helianthus; species Helianthus tuberosus. The sequence goes on along the minus strand of JARYGA010033237.1, from coordinate 34,329 downwards.
TTAAAATTTTGATTTAGTATTTTCTTGTATGGTATAATTAATATTATATAAGCATTATTTGTCTTTATGGAGATTGATAGGAAATGAATCTCAAATGTAAATGGAAAGAGAAAATTGCCAAATTCGTCCCTGAGTTTTTACATAAATTGCTAGATCAGTCCAAAATCAAGATTTGCTGCTAAAACAATCCAAAATCAAGATTTGTTTTGCTAATACAGTCCAAAAAACAAACGCAGTTAAATATAGTAGTTGGACTGTTTTAGCAACAAATCTTGATTCTTGGACTGATTTAGCAATTTTCTCAATTATTATTAAAAACTTCATATTTTTATGAAATAAATTGTATATATTATAAAATGTAAAATTTTTATAAGTATTATTAAATGTCAAATTTTTTTATAAAACGAATTGTATATATTATAATAAAGTTTTTTATTTATTAGGTAATTTTACCGTCGTGTCTACGGGCGGGTGGGTTACCGGGTTTTCCCCGGAATTGGTGGTGGATGACCCGGGTTACCCTCGGAGACGGAGTAGAGGTCATTGGCAACATATCTCTGAATTATATATTTTTATTCATAGATCTATCACATCCATAATTAGTTTATGAATTATGAATGGTTTTGGTGAAAAAGCTACAAAGCTTGGTGAAAAAAGCATAGTAGATTGCACCATAAGGCTTTGTAGGTTGTAGCATGGTTAATAATAGGTTGTACCTATCCGTTGTTATATACATGTTTATAATTATGCATGTAGATTTTTTGACATGAAGCAGATTATTAAGGGCATGTTTGTATAATATCACTTATCAAACTAAAACATGGTCAAGACAGGAATACAAAATAAGCATGTGAAGGGCAAGTGGCGTAAAGGCGACACGAAGACCAGCGGTTAAAGGAATTGTATACTAGACGCGGCACGACCATGAATCGCCTGTTTTGGTTTTAATCAAGCTAGGACCGTGGAGGTCAGAAGTTGTATTACACGGGTTAGATCTTGTACTCCGCTACGTGTGTTGTAGGCCACCCCTCAAAATAAATCTTTTTTATAAAGAAAAAGTAGCACAAATAAATTGTGCATGCCGCATGGATGGTATATTGTGGTTAAATACACCATTCATCGTCATATTTCTTATGACATACATATATTTAGTTACATCATGTTTCCATGAACCTTCCAGGTGGCCTACGAAATGTTGGATAGCAAATTTTTCACTAAAGTAAAAAACCATTAATTTAGGTGGAATGTATTTTTTACCACAAAATATTACCTCATGCCATCATGGTAATTTTGACTTTTTTAATAGTGATGTAAACCTAAGTTGGTTTTTTAAAAGTTCTAGTAATTTCTTCAAATATAATAAATGATTTTTTATTTGTTAGTTATTTTTTTCCATGTAATTGTATTATCGTTATGTCATCTTAAACTTTAATTATGATACATATAATGCATTTCGAATTTATTAAGTTTTTTTTTAGTAATTAGTATGATATTAATACACCATAATGAAATTTTAACAAAAAAAAACTATTCATTTTTTCAACATCATAAGAATTTTTTTTTTTTTTGAACGGCCAACAAATCAATCACGAGCACTCTCGAGGCACCCCACTGGACAAACGGAGTACTCCGAGGGTAACCCATGTCATCCACCACCAATTCCGGGGAAAACCCGGTAACCCACCCGCCCGTAGGCACGACGGTAAAAATTACCTAATAAATAAAAAACTTTATTATAATATATACAATTCGTTTTATAAAAAAATTTGACATTTAATAATACTTATAAAAATTTTACATTTTATAATATATACAATTTATTTCATAAAAATATGAAGTTTTTAACAATAATAGAGAAAATTGCTAAATCAGTCCAAAAATCAAGATTTGTTGCTAAAACAGTCCAACTGCTATATTTAACTGCGTTTGTTTTTTTGGACTGTATTAGCAAAACAAATCTTGATTTTGGACTGTTTTAGCAGCAAATCTTGATTTTGGACTGATTTAGCAATTTGTGTAAAACCTCAGGGACGAATTTAGCAATTTTCTCAAATGGAAAATGTGTGTAAACCAAGGTTTTTTTCTCCATTACCTTAAAAATTGAAGACAGTATATGAATATTAAAAGTGAGATAAACATCGTTAGTTTTTATTTGTAGGTTCAATTGAGAAAAGGTATTGAATAGATTTTTTTTCAATGATGCACCTTTTAGAAGTGTATTATATTAATATATATTATGTTAGAACCCTGTGTATTACACGGGTTGAATAAATGTAATTTATATATTAAATAATAAAAAAGTTATATTTTTATGAACCCCATATATTGTACAGTTAAAATAAATGTAATTTTATATATCAAATAATAATAAAAAGTTATATCTTTAAAAACCATGTGTATTGCACAAATTAAATAAATGTAATTTTGTATACTAAATACTAAAAACGTCGTATCTTTAAAAAACCCGTGTATAATCGGGTTGAATAAATCTACCAAATAATAAAAAAATTACATCCTTAAAAACCCCGTATGTTACACATGTTGAACATATCTACAAAGAGTTATATCTTTAAAAACCATGTGTAAGATAAGTACATATTTGAGGATACCTTCAATGAATGACACGTGTGCAAAAGATGGTTTCTTTTATTATAGTAGATAGAATAGATATTTTTATTAAGTGTAATATATTAATATATATTTTTATTATGTAGATTCAACTAACATATATAGGAATTTATTAATTTCTAAAGTATACAACTTCGGACAATTTGATAATTTTTTTTTTATTTTCTCAAAAACTACAAGCAATCATTTTAATATTTTGATTACGATCCAAAACAATTCAATTGCTAATTAGGATTCACATTTACCAAATATTATTGTTCAAAAAACTATATATATAAAAAAATAATAATAATTCAAAAAACTATATATATAAAAAAAATAAGAGTAAACTGCCATTTTGGTCCCTGTGGTTTGGCCAGTTTTGCCACTTTAGTCCAAATCTCAAACTTATTACATCTGGGTCCCTATGGTTTGCATTTTGTTGCCATTTTAGTCCAAAATCCAAAAAACCTTATTTTTTACTCTTCCAACATCCATATTTTGTCCTTTAGTGCAGGGGTATTTTGGTCATTTTAATTATTATACAATTATTATAACATATTAAACTGATATATATATACAAGGCGTCATCATCTCAATTACTCCAGGGACCAAACCACAGGCACCAAAACCACAGGGACCAACCACCGGTGTCATCATCGGCATCATCGCCGGATGCCACCGCCTCTCTCTCTCTCTCTCTCTCTTTCATCTCTCTCTCATCTGCAGATGACCGCCATCACCGCCACCGCTTACCTTTCACAAACCCTAGAACGAGTTTAGAGAGAGAATGAGAGTGTAAAAGCTAGGGTTTTAGGTTTTAGAGAGAGAAAGAGGGGGGAAAGAACGGGGGTCGTCGTGCTCTGAAGAGAGGAGAGAGATGGGAGGCGAAGAGTGGTGGTTGTTCCGGTGGGAGGTGTAAAGAGGTGGAACAGATCTGAAATTGGCAGTGGGAGGTGTAAAGAGGTGAAACAGATCTGAAATATGAACAATCGGAAGAACAAATGCAGAAAAGGAGATCGGAAGCGAGGAGTTTGAGGATGAGTTTGAAGGTTTTCCCCCTGTTTCCGATTGGGATGAGGATGAGTTTGAAGGTTTTCCGGTTGAAATTACTCCACCGGAGGTCACTGATGAAGCGGAAGCTGTGGCTAATCTTCGCCGGAGCTTGAACGATCCTGATAACGTTCTTCAGAGAGCTGGGATCCCAATCTTGTTAACCCCTGCACCTGGTTTCATATTACTTGTGATCAAGATAATCATGTTACTCGCCTGTAAGCCCTTTTGCTCTAACCCCCCAATTTTCTCTCTTTTTTGACCTAATTTCCAACTGGATTTTAGTGTTTTGTTGTTGATAGGAGGTTTGTGTTTTGGGTTATGTGGGATTTATGTTGTAAAGGTGAATTTTGATATAAAGATGTGATTTTGGTTAATGGGATTTTGATTGCTTTTGGTGTTAGGGATTTATTAGACTGACAAGATTGGATATTTATTGTTTGTAAGATGATATTGATGGTTTTGGAGCAGAATCCAAGGAACGAAGTTGGGGGTTCTGGATGCCATTCGTGCCCTGCTCGTTGCACAAGATGCCATTCATGGTGTTGGCGGCGGTGGGATGGTGGTGGGGATGATGCGATGGTGGGGGTGGTGGTGGTATTTTAGAGAGAGAGCAGAGTTGTATGTTGAGAGAGAGAGATGTCTGTATGATGAGGTTGAGGTTGAAGATGAAGATGATCAGGGGGTTTTATTATAATTGAGTTATAATAAAGAGATAATAAATCTAAAATGACCAAAATGCCCCTGAGGGTAAAGACAAAATAGCAGGTCATTAATGGGAAATTTGGTCAAATTTGAAATTTGGACTAAAATGGCAACAAAATGCAAACCACAGGGACCCAGATGTAATAAGTTTGAGATTTGGACTAAAGTGGCAAAACTGGCCAAACCACAGGGACCAAAATGGCAGTTTACTCAAAAAATAATAATAATCACTTTTACTCAGTTTCATGAAAATAGATTCACTCAATTTTCATGCACCACCTACCAATCTTCATGCATCTTCTCTTAACATTAACCATGGCCGAACCTATAGGTTTAGCATTCTAGGTAATGGCCTAGGGCCACCAAAAAATAAAAGCCTTCAATTTTTTTTTCATATATTACATGTGTATGTGTATTTAGACTAAATAAATAAACACATAATTTTCAAAAAAATAAATAATAAACACATAATGACCCAAACAAATAAATAGTCTACACCCAAAACTTGAAAGATTAGTGGTCAAATTCCTTTTTTCTTGAATCATTAAGTTACAATGTCTTTTTTTTCTTTTTCTTGAACGTACTTATGCATCATCTGCCAATAGGGGAGAAACTATGGGTAATCGATTGCTACCGATGCTGCTATTTGCGATTGATCAAGAAGCATAAAAACAATTTTGCGATTTACTAGTGTCGTTTGATAGTTTTTTTAGGTTCAAGTCTCACAAGGGCCACGACTTTGTACTTCGCTTAGGGCATCCAAAAACGTTGAACTGACCCTGACAGTAACAAAGTAACACTTATGTGTTTTTGACTAATTTTTTAAAAATCACAATTAACCTCCTTAATACTTCGGTTGTCATCCAAAACGATTTCTGTCGCAACCCCCGGCCCCTACCCCAGGAGCGGGAGCCGCGGGCCAGTCAGATGGTATCGGTGTTTACTAATTTGGCAGCGGAATTTATTCATCAGGACCGTAGTTAAGAAATATTTTTATCAAAGTTAAACACCAAACTTTTATAATAATAATTGGGATAAAACCCAAGTTTCATTTGATAATACAAGTGTAGGGATAAACCCTAATTATTGAAAACATAAACTTCGTTTCTTATTCTTGTAACTTTTATAGCCACAACTTTAAGCCTTCAGTGCTCTCCAGCTAGCTTCTATTGGCTTCATATTAAGTTACCTGAAACGCGTTTTAAAAAGGTTTTGTCAGCAAGAAATACTGGTGAGTGCATCCCAGTTTAATCAGAACTGTTTTATAATCTTTACAGTATTGAGAGCATCAGCGATTACAATGTTTATATCTATCTAATTACTCATTTGGTACTGTCAATCCTGACTTGTGGTCATGCTACTATTCGCAATAGTAACGAGTGTCAAGTAATGTATACAAAACCCCAACATACCAGCAGTAATTGTAGAATACATAGACTCAATCACTGTTAATTATATTTGAAAACATTTGAGGTTTTGTACAAACAGTTTATAAAAAGGTGACAAAAAGTAAGATGTACTCACATTGCTGACTTAAATAATACTATAGCTTCCTGAGGTTTCTCCTGGTTATTATCTATTAAAATTAAACAATGCACACGTGTTAGTAAGATAACCCAAATCACATTAACCGTACAACTCGAGATAGAACTCCAATGACTGAGTCAGGCAGAGCCTTGACATGCATTACGGAGTCCTAGATCAATCGGGTGTAACACGAGACAGAACTTCAACGACTGAGTCAGGCAGAGCCTTGACATGCGTTACGGAGCCCTAGATCGATCGTGTATGGTAACAAATAGGGTTATAATACTTACAACGAGGCAGAGCTTCGCTTTTTAGGGTATTATTTCCCGAGATTTTTAGCCTACTAGTGATCAGAGAAAAAGAAAAGAATTGAACGGCTTCAAATGAGGCCGAAGCCCCTTTATATAGGCCTGACGAGAGGCGGCTCGCGCCGCGCGAAGCCCACTCTCGTCTCTTTCGCGGCCCGCGAGCTAGGCTGGCTAGGGCCTAGCCTTGGCCAGTCATTGGCCTAGCTTTAACACGTTCGAGGACACGTGGCACAAAGGTGGACTGCCTGGTGTCACTTAGTCGCGGCCCGCGACTCGCATGTCTAAGGGGGTCGTGCCCCGCGAGGACCCTTTTTCTTGTTTTTATTTGATTTTTATTGATATAAAGGTATTTTAAGCTCGTTTCTTGTGTACGAGGTATATTTTAGGACGTTTAGGGTTATGTTAAGGGGTTTTAGGAGGGTTGTTATATCCTCCCCACCTTAATTTGGATCTCGTCCTCGAGATCTACTGGAATAGGTGTGGGTATTTCCTTTGCATCTCTGACTTGAGCTCCCAAGTGTATTCTGGTCCTCTCTTGGAATCCCATTTCACTTTGACCAGAACTAGTCACTTGTGTTTGAGATTCTTGATCTTTCTATCTTCAATCTGAATGGGTTTCTCTATAAACTTAAGTTTCTCATTTACCTCTATGTCATTAAGAGGTATCACTAGTGGTTCGTCTGCTAAGCACTTTTTGAGATTAAATACATGAAACACATCATATATTCCTGCAATTTCCTTTGGCAGTTGTAGCTGTAAGTTACTGGTCCTATTCTTCTAATAATCTCAAAAGGTCCAACATACCTGGGGCTTAGCTTTCCTCTCTTAACGAATCTAACTATTCCTTTCTATGGAGAAACTTTTAATAATACCTTATCTCCAACTTGAAATTCCAAAGGTTTTCGTCGGTTATCTGCATAACTCTTTTGACGATCTCGTGCTGCTTTTAGTCTTTCCTTGACTTGAATTACCTTGTCCGTTGTTTCTTGCACTATCTCTGGTCCAGATAGTTGCTTTTCTCCAATTTCTGCCCAACAGACTGAAGTTCGACACTTTCGTCCATAAAGTGCTTCAAATGGTGCAGCATTAATGCTAGTATGATAGTTGTTATTGTAAGAAAATTCTATTAAGGGTAAATGATCGTCCCAAATTCCTCCAAAATCAATTACACGGGCTCTAAGCATATCTTCCATTGTCTGAATTGTCCTTTCGCTTTGTCCATCCGTTTGTGGATGATAAGCCATGCTTAGATTTAATCTGGTTCCCATTGCTTTTTGGAAACTAGTCCAAAAATGAGAAGTAAAACGACTATCTCTATCAGATACAATTAAAGGGGTATGGTCCCAGATCTCGCGTCAGCATGACCGCGAGTGACCATTACCCTTATAAAAAAAACCCCACCAGCAATAACTTACCTGTGTCCGTGCGGGCACGCGCGAACACAGCGGTCCAATCTGTCCAGTGATGAGAAGACTTACCTTAAGTACGATAACAGATGATACGCATAGCGATGCGGCCTGGCACCGCATCCTATGAACATTTTCGTCACGACAAGGGATCTGGACAACAGTAACAGTCACTAAACGGCGATGCGGCATGGCACCGCATTCCACATACATCTTGGCTAGAGCAAGAACGCGGGAACATCATTAGTTACCGCAAGCAGCGATGCGGCCTGGCACCGCATCCTGCCTACAAGGTAAGTGGGTCTGACACTCAGTGCAAGTGGCACTGAGAACAGCCGCTTGCTAGCCCACACGTGTGCAACAGTCTGACACCACAGTAAGACGTGGCATCACCACCGTAACTGACGGGTCTGACACACCTACCAAAGACTGTGCGATGTCAGACTAGCTACTCAACTACCCTCCTTCACTCCTCGGCTATAAATACCCATCCCAAACCAGGTTTGAGGTATCACATCTCAACTCTCTCACTACTACTACTATCACACTTTGCTTCCCAAGCAAACTACTGATTCTCACGCCGGAGAGTGGTAACAAGGAGCACCCCCCACCCCATCCTCCTTGTTACGAGTCACGGCTTGTTTCCTTGTGCAGGAAACCAACCAGCGGACGATCCAGCCAACGATCCTCGGAAAGAAAGGATTAACCCTACTTGACGAGACCAGTGAGTTAACCCCGCCCGGTTAACCATTGTTTCATCATCGGCGCCCACCGCTACTCTTAGCACTTTTTTCAACCGTCCCTTTCTCTCCAAAGATCATGTCTGATCGTCTAAACAACACTACCGGGGATAACTTAAACCCCGCAAACCAAGGGCCTGCGGGGACCATTCCCCTAGCCCCAAATACTGAACACATTGGCACATCAACGCAAGGGGGCGCATCCCTTACGTTTGGACACGATCTGTCACAGTACGCTTCTGTGATACCTCCAGGCATGAACCTTCATGCCTGGTACGACCAACAAGCAGCTCTACTGGCTGCAACATACAACAGAGCTTGCGCAGAAGCGCAAGTATCTGCGGGGCCTACCCCAGCACCGCATACCCCTGCGGGCCGTACTTTACAATACGACGGCAGGGCCCCAACACATCCGGCCTCCAGAAGCAGGCAGGAGGACCGCGGTTCCTCTTACTGCGACGTCCGCACACTTGATGAGGACGATTCCTCGTATGGGTCCCGCCGCAGGAGCCATATACATAGCCGCCTAGGCCCGCATGGCGAAACTAGGCGACAGTCTACAGCCCACCATGGCCCCGGCATCCATAGCCGGCTGGGACCTCAGTCCCACTATGAAGGGCAGGGCCGCACCGATCCCGACGACGGTACATACCGCGGGGAGTCTCATGCTACCAGCAGTAGACCGGGAGGACGCAACTATGTTCCTCCCACTCACCCCCGTACTACATACCTCCGTGCTGCAAAGCGCCACCAAAGCCAACCCTACAAGCCGAAATCTGCGGCTGAAAACTCCAAGTTTGTCCCGGAGATTGCCAACGCCGATGTCACCACCACCAAATTCCCATTAAACATTGGGAAATACAACGGTTCAGCCGACCCAGATGACCACATGAACATCTTCACCGGCGCTGGGTGCAACGGCAGGTGGGATGAACCCACTTGGTGTCAATTCTTCCCGCAGACCCTAACAGGTCTGGCCAGGGCATGGTTCGATTCTTTACCACCAGGGTCACTGACCTCATTCGAGGACTTGCAGGCAAAGTTCCTCGCACATTTTTGCCAGGAACGACGTCATGAACGTGATTCCATGGACGTCATGAACATCTGGCGCAGAGACAACGAATCGATTGAGGAGTTCATTGTCCGTTACAATAAAGAATGCCTGGAAATAGGCGACGTGGCAGACCAAATGGCACGCAACCATTTTATCATTGCCGTTAAAGACGAACAAATGGTTATGACTATCTCCGGCAAGGACGGCTTGCCTAAAAAATGGGAAGATGTCATGGCTGCGGTCAAAACGTACGCCTAAACTCAGCGGTCCCTCAAACCGCACGTATCAAAGGCACAACCCCAAACGGAAGGCCAGTCCTCCCACCAAGAACACAAGCGCAACAACAAGCGCAACCGGGACACATGGAATCGCGGCAGCGACTCCATACCATATGTCCCGCGTAACAACCAGCCCGACGCAAGGGCAACAATCAATGCCCAGCGCAAAAATCGGGCGTCAAAGAAGGATTCTCGGGACCGTAGCTGGACCGAGATCAACCAGTCACCAAGCGAAGTCCTCCTAACGGACGCGCAATTCCTGCGACCGGCCCAACCAATGAAGTCCAAAAAGAACCAAGATCCCGCACTCTACTGCGAGTATCACAAGGACTCGGGCCACACAACAAACAGCTGCATCAGTCTCCGACTGGAGATTGAGCGAGCCCTAAAAGAGGGGAAACTGCAACACCTGTTGCCAGGCGCACAAAAAGCTACCAAGCGCATCACCCCCACAACGAGGGCACCTCCACGGGTAAGAGGACCATGTACGTGGCCTCTACCCACATGATCAATGGAGGAAAAGAAAGACCGCGCAAGGCGGCAAGAAGACCGGACAATGACTGGAAAGACGAACAAGTCGTCTTTCCAAAAGTCCGAGGCGGACCGCGCGACAGGCGCGCCGTCGTTATTACAGGTCACCTGGCTCCCTACTGCACCGAGCGATTATTCATCGACCCGGGCAGTACATCCGATATTATATACGAGCAGTGCTTCAACCAATTCGATCAAGAAGACAAAGATCGGTTGCAGCCGGTGGACTACCCGTTGGCCGGTGTCACACCCCGACCACGTAAAACAACAAAACGTGGCAGAAACGTCGGGGAGTGTTGTAACAGAATCATTTTTTCATAACACATGGAAATTGAAATATTGTTTTATTGATTAAAAGAGTTACAATGTCTTGACAATCAAAGAAACATAACATAAATAACTAGTCTTGCATCTTTTATTGTCGCTAAGGCCCAAGTCCGCCTAAGTGTATCTTGATAAATCCTATGCATCATATCCTGAAACACATGTGAAAATAGGTACGTCAGCATAAAAATGCCTGTGAGATCCATAGGTTTTGTGAAAATAGAATTCATGACTTATGTTTAAGAAAATGTTTAGTCATGAACCTTGTAATTTGCTTTGTCTTGTAAATCATTTGAAAAGTGATAAATAAACCAAATGATATATACGTATAAAAGAATAGTAGATGGTTAAGTAAATAACCAAGTAGAATGAGTTTATATCAGATAAGTTGTTTGTAAAACAATGTATTGTGAAAAGTATGTTATTTGTATAAAATGTTATATGTCTAGATTGAAATGATTCAAATAACGCTACGATATGTAATACCATACAAGCACTTATATATAGGAAGTACCAGCGGCGTATCCATCATGCTTGTATCATATTACACACGCCTCGTTACTTAAATCATTTACCCAAACCAAACCACCAAAGTAAAATGTTTATATATAATCAATGTCAAAATGTTTGTGTGAAAACCATGTCTAATGTCTATGTCTATTGTAAATCATGAATTGTGTATATAAAATATCATGTATGGTAAGTGAAATATATCAACTAAACCATATGTAAAATGCACAAAAACAAGGTATTGAAATAAAACATGGTTTAAATCAAAGTTATGTTTTGTGGAACAAATGCATGCTATACTGATATAAACATCTATGCGGTTTTGTAAAAATTCATACATCCAAGCCTTGTGACTGTAGAATAAACCCTAGCACAAAGTCTAAGGTCCACCTAGAAATGTAGTCGGATTCGGTCATTCCTTCCAATCCAAACAAACCCGGGATTTCAGGAATGGGAGTTGTCAAGTCCTATGGTACCACTACCTACTACCGAGCGGCATGATCGGTGTTAATGAATGTACATTGTCCCATTTAAACAAACCAAATGTCATACCAAAATGTAAGCATGTGATGAATAATAAATGTACTAAGTATGCACACAATGGACATACATAGCATAGAATGTAATGTAAAATAATGTACTAAGTATGCACACAATGGACATACATAGCATAGAATGTAATGTAAAACAATGTACTAAGTATGCACACAATGGACATACATAGCATAAAATGTAATGTAAAACGATGTACTAAGTATGCACACAATGGACATACATAGCATGAAATGTAATGTAAAACAATGTACTAAGTATGCACACAATGGACATACATAGCATGAAATGTAATGTAAAACGATGTACTAAGTATGCACACAATGGACATACATAGCATAAAATGTAATGAAATCATGTACTATAAATGTACTAATGAACATAGCAAGTATATGATGTGAAAACATGGAAAGCATGAAAATAACAAGTAGGCACATGTGTTTCACCCCAAAACGTTTGGAAAACAGTAAAAGAGGGGTCTATGTACTCACTTGAGATTGCTTAGTAGTCCTTGAGTAACAACCAAACAATGCTAGAGATCACGGATATCAAACGGCACCTAATATAGGTAACTATGTTAATATACCGGACCTAAATCGGAGGATTGGATAGAATGAGGCTCGTAAACCAAATGAGTATGGAAACTCATGTAGTATGGTTTAACAAAGACTTCATTCTAAAATGAAACCTAACCTAAGTGCTTACGACCCATTACGACCCGTTTAGATAGCTTATGCTACTATAACGCGTCGTTCGAGTGAAACGCGTTTGGACCGCTTAACTAGTCCCATGACAAGTAATATATGCCTTAACATGTCTAATATTGTTTCCAAATCAGTTTAGATACCAAAAGTTATGTTACATATGCTTAAAATGAATTTTGGCGTAAAAAGGGTATTTTGGTAATTTACCTAAGGCATATATACTACCTATCATACAACTTAACTAAACGTCGTGACCATAAGGTATAACCTCGGAAGGTTATTCCCTATACAACTATGGTCACCTAATGTGTTTGGTCGGATCCTAATGATCGACCAAACGGGTCGGGTTCGAAAGTATAAGCGATTGTTTAGATCGCTTACCTTACGACCCTATATAAGCACTAAACTAAAAGTGACGAGCTAAGTATGTTAAAACATGCTTAACTAAGTTTGGAAAACAGGTTTGGTATCAAAACAAACGGTTTTGATACCTAAGAGTAGTTTGGTTACAAAATACGCAAGAATACGCATATTGGCCGAAACTACGACTCGTCACTGAGCCTAGATAACGTGGTAATCAGTAGGTATAGTCACTAGGGACTATAACCATCGTGATTACGCTCACGTTATGAAGTTCAAACGAACTTCGCATTGACCATAAACTGGTTAATGCAGAAAGTCAAACAAAGTTTGACTTTCGGACTCGAAAAGCGATAAAAGAACGAAGGAACACTTACAAAGGGTCCCCGAAAGCTAATCTTGATCCAAGTAGCTCAGGTATGAAGCAATGGCTTCAACTTAGAGCTTTTAGATCAGATTTTGTGGGTTTTGAGTTGAATGGGGTTGGGTATTTATAGTATTTGGACAACCGTTAGGATCGTTTCTCGAATACCGTGCTCGAATCTCATCCGTACATGTGTTGGAATGTTATGGTAACTCAATTTGCCCCCACCACCAGAGATTGACATGTGGCATTGGCCTTTGGAGTGTTGAAAAGCTGTTAACAATTGATTAAACAACTTTTTCTGATCTGAAAGGGCCTCGCGTGACGCCTAGGGGGCTAGGTGTCACGCCTAGGTCCTTCTGATCAGCAAACAGTTTCCAAAGTTTCCATTTCAGTCCCCGTTGTGTATTAAGGCCATTTCCGACATGTTTAAGGCTCGTTAAGTCAACTTTAAGGCCCTAAAATGATGCCTAAACATTGTGGACATGAAACATGCTCAAAAATATCCCGGATGTCGGTTCGTTTGGTCGTACAATCGCGATGTTCGCTTAATTACGACGACATGCGCATAAGCGCGAAAAACGATCCAAATTGCGTGACGAATGGATTTTTCTTATGCCAAACACTAAAATAAAATATTTTAGTGCTTACATAAATTTTTGGATGTCCGGATGCATTCAGAACGTAAGTTATGCGCGGAAATGCAAACTTATGCACTTTTTGACGCTTTTAGTCCCTGAATAACCCAAAAGTTTATTTTAGCACACCGAACCCCTCAAAGCCTATTTCTAAATTATGTAAAGGATATTTATGGTATGTTTAACTTATGGTCATGTTCCGGAATGTCTGTTACAGTTCAAATTGGCATACTTTCGCAGTTTGTCAAATTTAGTCCCTGTAGGCGAATATACTTGATTTCGGTATACCAAACCTTCCAAAAATTATTTCTATGTTATGTAAAGGTTATTTAAGGTATGTTAAGCCTGTGTCACTGTTCCGGAGTGTTTGTTGCATTAAACTGGTTATATTTACGCATCGGTGCGCGTATAACTTTCCAGAAAGCAATTTAGAGCCCGAAATCGAACAAGAATTTATATGTGCAAATGATACACATATTTGTACAAATCCCAAGTATGAAATACAATATTTCATTGATACAGTATTTTTTTGATGGCCGTGGAGGCACAGGTGTCACAGCCGGGTTTGCGGGGGAAACCGTATTCCCCTTGGGCCAAATCACTTTTCCTGTGCGCCTCACCAATGGTAGGCACACACGAACGGAGGAGGTAAACTTCATGGTTCTACCTCACACCTCCAAATACGACGTACTTCTGGGGAGGGAATCCCAGGGCGACTTTAACATGATCACATCCGTCCCCCACTCTGCCATCGGTTTCCCAACCGAGACGGGGGTTGCGATAATTTAAGCCCGCAGAGAAGTTATGTCCTCGGACGAGTTACGTCCGACCAAGGTAGCAAGGCCTACCCCCAACACGCAACCAGAAAAATGGGTTCTTAACGCAAGACACCCCGAGCAAACGGTCACGTTGGGCCATGCCTTGTCCCCCACCATCAGAGCGCGCCTGAAGCAACTCCTCTTCAGGAACCAAGATATTTTTGCGTGGACACCCGCAGATATGACAGGGGTACCACGTGAAATCACGCAACACTTCTTAAATACCATGCCAGGTATCAAGCCGGTGATCCAAGGCCAACGCCACCTTGGATCAGCAAAAAACTAGGCGATGCATGAGCAGGTCCAAGAGCTGCTCTCTGCAGGCATCCTGCGGGAAGTCAAATACCAGACTTGGTTATCAAACCCAGTCATGGTAGAGAAACCATCCGGGGGCTGGCGCATGTGTGTCGATTACAAGGATCTCAACAAAGCCTGCCCCAAGGATTGTTACGCACTTCCAGAGATCGACGAAAAAGTCGATAACCTTGCACCACTTCGATGGAAGTGCTTCCTCGATTGTTACAAAGGCTACCACCAGGTGCAGATGGCAATCGAGGACGAAGATAAAACGGCATTCCGCATTCCTACCGGGAACTACTGCTACACAAAAATGCCGTTCGGGTTGCGTAACGCGGGCGCAACCTATCAGAAGTTGATGAACGACACTTTTCGCGGCCAAATCAGCAAAAGTGTCGAGATCTATATGGACGACCTGGTCGTCATGAGCATGGAAGAAGACACCATGCTCAACGATATTGAAAGAACATTCCAAACTCTGCGAAGCGTCAACATGAAGCTCAACCCAGGGAAATGCTCGTTTGGAATGGAAGAAGGCAAGTTCCTTGGATTCATCATAACCAAAGATGGATTCAAGGTCAACCCGGAAAAAGTACAGGCGATCGAACGCATGCCATCGCCTTCTACGATGAAAGAAATGCAACGACTAGCCGGCAGGCTAGCCGCACTGAACATATTCTTAGCCAACCATGCAGCTAAGTCTTATCCTTTCATCAAGACCTTGCGAAGCTGTTTAAAAAAGGAACACCAACTCTAACCGCACCTCGCAAGGACGAACCACTTATCTTGTACCTATCTGCCGCGGACAACGCAGTAGGCGCGACACTCATAGTGGAGCGGGAAGGAGTTCAAACACCCATCTACTACATCAGCAAAATGCTCAACGACCCAGAGACGAGGTACTCCATCATGGAGAAGTTGGTACTGGCACTAGTGCACGCATCGAGACGATTACGACGTTACTTTGCAAACCACGTCATCACAGTGTTAACCAACTACAGGATCGGCCCGATCCTATCCAAACCCGACATCTCTGGGAGGTTAGCAAAATGGGCAATCGAGCTGGGCGCGCTTTCACTAAACTATAAGCCGCGCCGCGCAATCAAAGGCCAGGTCCTGGCTGATTTCGTTGCTGAAGTACCAGCAAACCGCATTCAAGAATGCGAAGAAGAACAAAACCCTGCATCGCCACCATCCTCCGCAGAAACCTTGGCACTATATACGGATGGTGCATCCAACGAAGATGGTGCAGGTGCAGGTCTGCGACTCGTTAGCCCCGACGGCCAAGAGCTTACCTATGCAATCCGCCTCGATTTCCAAAGCACGAATAACGAGGCAGAGTATGAGGCTCTACTGGCAGGGCTGCGTCTAGCAGTCAAACTCGACGTCCAACATTTGGAAGCACACGTCGACTCACTATTGGTTGCAGGGCAGATACGCGGCGACTATGCCGCAAAAGGGGATATCATGATCCTCTAACTCTAACAAGCCTTGCAACTGAAATCAAAGTTCACTTCCTTCAATATCCGCCATATCAACAGGAGTGACAACAAACCCGTGGATGCACTATCAAAACTTGCATCCACCAGCTTCCAACACCTGGCAAAAGAGGTACGCATCGAGGTTCTGCAAAATCCCTCAATACCCCTGCGCCAAGTCAATGTCATCCAATACGGTACAACATCCTGGATGAAACCGATCATTGCATACTTGCAATCAGGTGTTACTCCCGAAAGCAAGGCAGAGGCACGCAAGCTGCAATACAAAGCGTGTCATTACCAAATGGGAGACGGTATCTTATACCGTAAATCATACCTGGGGCCACTCCTACGATGCGTCGACCCTCAAGATGCCACGTACCTTATCAGAGAAATACACGAAGGAATATGTGGCAAACACGCGGGCCCACGCATGGTGGTGGCCAAAATCATGAATGCCGGGTACTACTGGCCCGGCATGCACCTGGACGCAGTTAAAGTCTTGCGCAAGTGTTTCAATTGCCAGCGGCATGCTCCCAAGACCTTGCGCCCCAAGAACAACCTGATCCCCGTAACCACCGCATGGCCATTCCAGAAATGGGCAATCGATGTGGTGGGACCATTTCCAGACGCACCAGGTGCAGTGAAATTTATCATCGTGGCTGTTGATTACTTTACAAAATGGGTGGAGGCAAAACCACTTGCCTCAACAACCGCTATGATAACAAGGAAATTCATCTGGGAACATATCATCTGCCGTTTCGGTCTACCAATGTGCATTATTACCGACAACGGTACCAACTTCGCTGCCGATGACTTTCAAAAATGGCTAAAGGAACTAAACATTGAACACATATTCTCCTCAGTGCCGCATCCGCAAAGGAATGACCAAGTCGAGAGTATCAATAAAAGTTTAGTCGAAGGCATCAAGGCACGGTTGGGAACAGCCAGACGCGGTTGGGTCGATGAACTCCCAAGTATCTTATGGGCCCACAGGACAAGCCCAAAGACAAGTAACGGTGAGACACCCTTCAGCCTGGTCTATGGCACTGAAGCAGTGATCCCCGCAGAAGTAGGTCTCCCCTCACCTAGAATGTTGGCTATCAACAAGATTGACAACAATGAGGAACGCAGGGTTGACTTGGACCTCCTGGAAGAAAGGCGTGAAAACGCTGCCATCAATGAGGCCAAGTACAAAACCAAACTTGAAAAGTACTACAATGCACGCGTCCGCATTTGTACCTTCAACCCTGGAGACTACGTCCTTCGTGACAATGAAGCATCTAACGCGGAACGCCCAGGGAAACTTGCCCCCAAGTGGGAAGGACCCTACCTCATCCAAGAGGTCTTGGGCAAAGGCGCGTATAAACTGCAAACATTAGAAGGCGAAACTATCGCACGCACATGGAACGCACAACAGCTTCGACGCTGTTACATGTAAACCATGTTTTTTACATTCACCATGTAACCTATCGGGCCGCAGGCCATTTGCAAATAAATAAATGAACAATTAAATGCAATATTGTTTATTTACTTCTATTACAAATAGGTGTTCCACTCTGCGGTATCTGCAAAAACAGATTGGCAAAATCTTCATTCGCGATACCCACACAGAGTGGTGACCACACGCAAGTATTGTAATAGGCCAACAATGCAAACACGGTTTTCACAAAACCTATACAATTCCTAAACCCTAACGAGATAAAAACAGGAATTGACTAACTCATACGGCAATGGTATAGAGTTTACTTGCATATCATCTAGACATGCAAAAGGCAAATACAGACATGCAAGTAGTAAAAACACTTGTATAACTTGAAGCGGTTAAAACTTTATATTCAAAAAATTTCTACACCTACGCGGTGCACAAGGGATTTACATAAAGTTCTTAACATTTACATGAGGAAACAAAAAAGGCACGCAGGCCAGCCTAGTCTTTCTTTGTCCCGCTGGAACCCGCACCATCCTTGCCCTCAACAGCAGGCTTTTCCTCATCTTCCTCATCAGCGTATAACACCCGCAAGCGGTCTACATAATCTTCCGCATCTAGGCACTCCTCAAGCTCCTCAAGAGCAGCAATGGACGTGTTGTTATACGCTGCAACAACAGCAGCAAGAAGCGCTTCAGTGTCAACACCATGGAACCCAGACCTTTCATCAGTATATTCGCCCAGGGCCAAAACATTTATATGACCAATGCAACGGTTGTAGCCAGCTTTAAAACGAGCATCCCGGGCGCGCTCCCTAATCTCATTGACACCTGCCACATTCTCAGGCGCGTCAAGGATGGACGTAACAATCTGCAAAACAAAAAGGGTACAGTTAGCAAAGGCAAAATCTGAAAAAAATAGCAAAGGCAACGGATACTTACATGCCCGATACCGTGCATACGCATCCATTCACGGTCGGCCTTGAGCAGATCAAGTGAAGAAGCAAGGCTATCTCTAGCCTCTTCAGCCTCTCTTGCCCGCGCTTCAGCTTCAGCAGCACGGCCAAAAACCTCCTCAATAGCGGCCACCCGGCTCCGCACGTCAGCCTTTTTACAAAGACAACACAAATATAATCAACATATTTGGAAGACATGTACAAATTCAAAACCAAAAAAAGACTTATACCTGGAGGCCCAGGATAGTTTTGGATAAGTTGGTGCGGTCAACATTTGCCCCTTCAAGAGACCTTGCAGCGCGGGCCTCCGCCTCCTTGGCCTCTTCAAGAGCCTTGGCAAGGCGAGCTTCTGCTTCCTTGGCCTCTTGGGCAGCCGCAACAGCTGCGGCTTTCTCTTTAGCCAACGCAGCGTTCGTTGCCTTGGCATTGGTAAGCTCCTGATGAACATGAAAGAGAATTTCATTCTGTTTGGCCCAAGATTCTTTCCAAGTCTTGCGCTCATCAGATAGCGTCTTGCGCTCATTAGAAAGAGTTTCTTTCCAACTCTTGCGCTCATCAGAAAGCAGTTTTGCAAGGGTACGAAACTATTTAAGCTCAGCAGTTGCAGCCCACTCCTCGGTCTGCTTACGCTTTTCAAAGGCAACCCTATCCCTTTCAAGCTGTTCCGCACCATCACGAGCAGCCTTCACCAACTCTTCGGCCTCAGCCCGCAAGCGCGTATTCTCCTCCTCCTTGCGCCCTAGCACCTTATACTTTTCCATAATGGCATTTGCCATTATGGAACCCCCTACAAGCATGGAGGAGAGTTGATTAATCTGGACCTCACTTGACAAAGAACGGGCCCGATTGACTTCAAAAGGGGTGCCCAAACCACCCAAAATCTCCCTACACGCGGAGGGGTCAGCAATAATATCATCCCCTTGCATTATAGTCCATGGGGGGCGGTGATAGGTCATGGCCCGATCTTCAGTATAGGTGCGGTAATAAAACTCCAATTCAGACTCTTCAGGCTCTACCGTGACATTGATCTTGGCCGCAGGCCCCTTCCCAGTATCCTCCGCCCGCGCAGACGGCTCAGGCACCACCTTAACCCCCGCATCCGCAGCTGTGTCACGCGAAGGGGAATGAGGAGCATCAAAAATAGAGAACCCTTCATCTTGCGATTCTGCAATCAAAGCAAAAAGACTTTAAACTACAAGTATAAAGACAAAATACTTGTAAAAGTTATGAAGTACTTACCAGAAGCAACCACAGGTTTCACAGACTTCAGAACAGCCGTCTGTCGGGTCTGAATTTTCGGCTTCTTCTTCTCACCAGCATCAACAGCCATATCTGCCTTTCTCTTCTTCTTCTCATCAGCAGGCTTGGAACCCGCAGAGGTCCCAACTGCAACCGCACCACCACCTGGAACACCCAAACCCTCAAGGGTGTCAGATACTACCACGTAATCGGTATATCTGCGGAAATGAGAACGAGAGATGCCTGCCGCCTGCGGCACCAAAGGCGGAACAACAGGAGCCTCAGGTTTTTTCTTGCCACGACCCCGCGGAACTTTCTCCGCATGCTTCTTTGGAGCACCCTTCACCTCAAATTTACCCAGGGCCCCAAGAGTACCTGCGTGTAAATCACAAAACAAGCAATAAGAAAGATGAACTTCTTTACAAAGAAGTAAGAAGATTATATAATATAACTTCGCCTTGCGGCAGGGGTGCGTTCAACACATCGCGAGCAGGAACGCGGAAGTTCTTAACAATGGTCAAGTTAAAACCTTCACCTTCCGCAGTCTTAACGATCTCAAGCTTGCCTTCGAAGGTCGGATCAAATATTTTCCACAGCTCAGCATCCTCTGATAAGTACAGTTACAAATCAGTAACAATGGTTAAGGAAGGAAACCGCAAAAGAGTAAAACACGTACCTCCACTTTTCTCCCGCACAACGGGCCTTGCATGCCTATCAGCCCTGGTCAACAACATCCACAGCACCCACAGCTGCGTATTGTCCAGCTTCTGATGCTCAATGGTCCTTAACCTTGGGAACCATTCCACCATTTCCGGACCGGGAAGATCAATATCCTCTGCAGGGATCACCTCGTTCACGTTGCGGAAGGTCATCCTCGCAACAACCGCCACTGCCTTAACATAGAAGAACTTCCTCTTCCACGTTGTGATACCCTTGGGTGGGGTCATACCGTTGGCTAAAAGAGAAAAACCCAGTATTTACAGTTAACTGGTAGAATCGCCGGAAATTCTCAACGGTAATCGGGAAACCAAGAGCACGAATGGTGTACTCAAAGTTTCTAATACGAATCATCCCGAAAGGACTCATCTGGGAGATATGAAGTTTGTAAAACTCCAAAACTTCGGCAACAAACACGGTTAATGGTAAACGAAGGTTACCTTCACCGAATGAATCAGCCCACATAGTGACGTAACCGGCCGTAGCATTAGCACCGGTGTCACCATCCTGGGGATAAAGAGCACCAAACTCTTTGGGCATTTGTATACCGGTCATCAGTTGGTTAAACAACACCCTTGACCACTTCAATGGTGGTAGGCCACCGCCGGGGGCACTACCACCGTCGCCTTCTTATTCGCCAGCCACCGGAGAAGAATGTGCCGGGTTTTCACCCTCAGAATGGTGTGGATCAGAGGGTTCAGCCATCAGGTATAAAAAAGATAGAAGAATGAAGTTACAGAAAAACCCAGAAACTCGACCGGAAATTCAGATAAATCCTATCGGAGAAGACAAAGAGAGCACACTCTTTTCACCGGAGAAATTTTGAAATTTGAACAAAGTGAGGAGAAATCAAACGGTTTCCCCTTATATACTCATCGCAATTAATGCGATGCAGGAAACCGACTTATCACGTTCAAAATAGGCCAATTGCATGTCGCCACATGTTCAGCGACGTTTCCGCTGACGGTTATCATGCGCGCGTGGCCACCCACGCGCCTGACAGAAAAGACCTTTACACTACTTGCTACAGTGCAGTTATGACCTCGGGCAGTGTAAACGTCCTTTCAAGTCAGCACATGACAGGATCCTACCAACTTTCACCAACCCACACGTGCAATCATGACGTATGCAACAGAAAGCGACAACATTATCCAAACATAAGCGGCATGCGGTTTCTCTGGTTTACCGCACCATAACCCATACCGCATGTCGTTTTTTACATACCCCTCAAAAAAGGCAAAAATATATATCTCTACATTATATAAAGGGGTATAAACAATAACCGCACATACCCACGAGCACACGTGGAATATGCGGAGATGACACACACGAACCCGCACAGGTGTGTCAGATACTCAGAACCAGCATGGTCCTTTGGACTGCGAAAACCGCTTCTCAGGATACGGTGAACCGCAATCCATGTAAGCTTCTTCAAGCTTCAAAATCCTCATTTCTGGTTCACAACCACAGAGGGGACGAAATCAGCTTCTCCTTAGGGAAAGGGACAAGTATGTTGGGCAACCGCACATCAGCAACCCTGACTCCTGATCCTTCAAGAGCCACATCCAGGCTACAAGACTTCTAGAAGCGAGTTCTTTGCTACAAACCGCAACCACTCATGGGTAGCTGCTACAAACCGCAACTATCCGAATGGTAGCTACGAAAGAGCCACAACTAAACCACCACGCGGTTGAGCAAAGCTACTTCAAGGAAAACCGCTTTCCAACTAAGCGTGAAGGAAAGTGGTTACAGAACGGATGCGGAAGAGTTTCAACCAACTTCCCAAGCATCCAAGGCGGTCTCCTCCGGCGACACTACTTAAAGGAAAACTACTTTCCGCCAAAGCATGAAGGAAAGTGGCTCCAGAACGGTGGTAACAAGTCTGCTTATAACTGGTTGCACACCTATGGACCGCATAGAATAAACAATGGTGGGCACAACCATGCCTATGACCATGTTTATCTGCCCATAGTCCAGATTCACATTGTTCGACCAAACACGGCCAACAATGATGCAACTACCCCACGTGGCTCAAACAACACATGGCCAACAAGGTATAGCAACGAGGTAACCGCAAAGGACGTGCGGTTACTTGAGAGCTAAACCGCAGAGGACGTGCGGTTACTAAAGAGCTAAACTGGAGAACACGAATACCCCACAAAACAGGGATCATCGTTGAATGTCCAGTTGAACATAGAGCTTGAGCAAAGTACTTACAAACATTGCATAAAGCTGACGCAGAGGTTACAACTAGAGTTGCGGCAACGGACACCTTCCGTCACCATCTCAAAGGTTGGTTTGAACCCCGCGGAACACTTCCCGTCACCATCTCAAAGGTTGGTTCGAACTCTGCTAAACATCTTCAGTCACCATTTCAAAGGTTGGTTCGAAACACCAACAGGTGACTGAGGACATCAGAAAACGGTAGACCAGATTACCGCATCAAATCCTCGGCTGAGAATTCCGCATCAGACGGAACTTGCACACCGGTGCGGAATTATACACAAACACATCCTTCTCAAAGGAAGAAATAATCCACTCGAACGACCTAACGATCGGACAGCGGTCCGAACAAACAGGTCAGCAGTTTGATTTAATGAAAGAAGGAGCCATCCGCATTTTATTTATATTCTACCTTCTAGACACCATAGTCCAGTATTCCTCCCACATGCAACTTGCATAAGGAAGAAACACTAGACTGGGGGGACTTGAAGGGGTATGGTCCCAGATTTCGCGTCAGCATGACCGCGAGTGACCATTACCCTTATCAAAAAACCCCCACCAGCAATAACTTACCTGTGTCCGTGCAGGCACGCGTGAACACAGCGGTCCAATCTGTCCAGTGATGAGAAGACTTACCTTAAGTACGAAAACAGATGTTAAGCATAGCGATGCGGCCTGGCACCGCATCCTATGAACATTTTCGTCACGACAAGGGATCTGGACAACAGGAACAGTCACTAAATGACGATGCGGCACGGCACCGCATTCCACATACATCTTGGCCAGAGCAAGAACGCATCCTGGCACCGCATCCTGCCTACAAGGCAAGTGGGTCTCACACTCAGTGCAAGTGGCACTGAGAACAGCCGCCTGCTAGCCCGCACGTGTGCAACAGTCTGACACCACAGTAAGACGTGGCATCACCACCGTAACTGACGGGTCTGACACACCTACAAAAGACTGTGCGATGTCAGACTAGCTACTCAACTACCCTCCTTCACTCCTCGGCTATAAATACCCATCCCAAACCAGGTTTGAGGTATCACATCTCAACTCTCTCACTACTACTACTATCACACTTTGCTTCCCAAGTAAACTACTGATTCTCACGCCGGAGAGTGGTAA
The DNA here is from genome assembly GCA_030545235.1 of Helianthus tuberosus. Classification (NCBI taxonomy): domain Eukaryota; kingdom Viridiplantae; phylum Streptophyta; class Magnoliopsida; order Asterales; family Asteraceae; genus Helianthus; species Helianthus tuberosus. Next base: position 10,387 of record JARYGA010033237.1, on the reverse strand, counting down.
CAAGGAGCACCCCCCACCCCATCCTCCTTGTTACGAGTCACGGCTTGTTTCCTTGTGCAGGAAACCAACCAGCGGACGATCCAGCCAACGATCCTCGGAAAGAAGGGATTAACCCTACTTGACGAGACCAGTGAGTTAACCCCGCCCGGTTAACCATTGTTTCATCAACAATAAATAAAGGAATTCCATGTAATGAAACTATTTCATTTACATATAACTTGGCTAACTGTTCCATACTGAAAGTTTCCTTCATTGGTAAGAAATGAGCAGATTTGGTCAATCTGTCTACAATCACCCAGATTGTATCATTACCTTTTCGTGTCTTGGGTAATTTAGTAACAAAGTCAATTGTCATTAATTCCCATTTCCATATTGGCATTTCCAATTGTTGCAATAACCCTGAAGGTTTCTGATGCTCCGCTTTAACCTGTGAACAGGTTAGACATTTAGCAACGTAGTTTGCTATATCATTTTCATTCCTATCCACCATAAATTCTTTCTTAGATCTTGATATATCTTATCACTTCCGGGATGTATCGTATACTTAGACTTATGAGCTTCTTCTAGAATTATGTGGCGTAGGTTTCCTTGTTTAGGTATCCAGATTCTTTTCTTATGAAATCTCCAAATTCCATCTGTTCCTTTTTCTAACTCTTTAATCATTCCTTTTAAATTTTCAGGATCGTCCTTGATTGTTGTTTCCTGCACTTCTCTAATTTGCTCATTGAAATCTATCTGCAGATTTAACCTAAGAGAGCGTACTCGTTTCTGCTTTTCATGATACTTTCGACTTAAAGCATCAGCTACTACATTAGCTTTTCCTGCATGGTACTGGATATCGCAATCATAATCACTAATAATTTCCATCCAGCGTCTCTGTCTCATATTTAATTCTTTTTGCCCAAAAATATACCTTAAACTCTTATGATCTGTGAAGACAATAAACTTATTACCATAAAGATAGTGTCTCCAAATCTTAAGGGAAAAAATTATGGCTCCTAACTCTAGATCATGGGTTGCGTAATTCTCTTCATGTTTCTTGAGTTGTCTAGAGGCATAGGCTATAACTTTCTGATGTTGCATCAACACACATCCATATCCTAACTTAGACGCATCACAATAGACTATAAAGTCTTCAGTGTCTTCTGGTAATGCGAGTATGGGTGCGTTGGTTAATCTTTGCTTAAGAATCCTAAAGGCTTCTTCCTGTTTCAGTCCCCATTCAAACTTAACTAATTTTCAGGTTAGTTTGGTTAACGAAATGGCTATCTTAGAGAAATCTTGGATAAACCGTCTATAATATTCTGCCAATCCAAGAAAACTTCTTACTTCTGTTGGTGATTCAGGGACTTTCCAGTTAGTAATTTCCTCGATCTTTTTGGGTTCCACATGAATTCCTTCATGATTAACTAGATGTCCAAGGAATTGCACTTCTTGTAACCAAAATTCACATTTTGAGATTTTAGCATAAAGCTTCTCTTTTCTCAATAATGTCAGGAGTGTATACAGATGCTCTGCATGATCATCTTTACTCTTAGAGTAAATTAGAATATCATCTATAAAGGCAATTATGAATTTATCTAGGTATGGTTTACATATTCTGTTCATCATTTCCATAAATGCGGCTGGGCCATTGGTTAGACCAAATGGCATGATGGTAAATTCATAATGACCGTACCTCGTTCTGAAAGCGATTTTAGGAATGTCCTATTCCTGTACTTTCAGTTGGTGATATCCTGAACGTAAATCGATCTTAGAAAAGAATCGAGCTCCTTGAAGTTGATCGAATAGATCATCGATTCTCGGTAGTGGGTACCGATTTTTAATCGTCACCTTGTTCAATTCCCGGTAGTCGATGCACATACGCATCGATTCGTCTTTCTTCTTGACAAACAGTACCGGTGCTCCCCACGGTGATGAACTAGGTTGTATAAAACCCTTATCAAGAAGTTCGTCCAATTGTTTCTTCAGTTCCTGCATTTCTGTTAGTGCTAGTCGATACGATGTGACACCTGTGCCTCCGTGGCCATCAAACAAATACCAAATCAATGAAATATTGTATTTCATACTTGGGATTTGTATAAATATGTGTATCATTCGCACATATCAATTCTCGTTCAATTTCGAGCTCTAAATCGCTTTCTGGGAAGTTATACGCGAACTGATGCGTAAACGTAATCAGTTTAACGTGACAAACACTCCGGAACAGTGACATGGGCTTAACATACCTTAAATAACCTTTACATAACTTAGAAATAAGTTTTGAAGGCTTTGGTATGGCAAAATCAAGTTTATTCGCTTACAGGGACTAATTTCGACAAACTGTGAAAGTATGCCGATTCGTACTGTAACGGAAATTCCGGAACTTGATCATAAGTTAAACATACCCTAAATATCCTTAATATAGCTTAGAAATAGGCTTTGAGGGGTTCGGTATGCTAAAACAAACTTTTTGTCATTCAGGGACGAAAAAGCGTCAAAAAGTGCATAAGTTTGCATTTTCGCGCATATCTTACATTCTGAATATATCCGGCGTCCAAAAATTTATGTAATCATTAAAATATTTTATTTTAGTGATTGGCATGATAAAATTCCATCCGTCGTATAATTTGGATCGTTTTTCGCGTCCGTTCGTGTTTCGTCGTAATTAACCGAACAACGTAATCGTACGACCAAACGAACCGACATCTAGCATATTTTCAAGCATATTTCGAGTCCCCTATGCTTTAACATCCTTATAGAGTCTAAAAATTTGGTTAAACGGGTGTTAGAAGTGAAAAACGCAAGTTTGGATGTCAAAGGGGCCAAAGTTGCAACAAATGAAAACTTGTGAGTGTGACTAGCCTGGCCCGACCGTGGCTTACGGTTTGCAGAATGGGGCTTACGGTTTGGTCTGCCAGCATTGCAATTTTTTGCTTGATTGCCACTCCAAGCTTCCAAAACCCATCAATTGCAATACCATGAGCTGGTTTTGGACACCCATAGCATTGTAAAATAATGGGTAACACATGGAGGGTCTAGATTAAAGCTCAATTATCGAGGAACGATCCTAACGGTTTTGAGAAATCTATAAATACCCACTTGATTTTCACTTCTTCTTCACACATTTGATTCAAATTCAACTTCAACTCTAAGTTGAAGCCCTCATCTATGAAGGCTTCATACCTGAGTTGTTCTTGATCAAATCTTCAATTCTTGGACCATTTGTAAGTTTTCCTTCATGCTTGTTCTTGTATTTCAAGCATGAAAGTCAAACAGAGTTTGACTTTCTGCTTTGACCTCGTTTTGGTCAACACGAAGTTCGTTTGAACTTCGCAACGTGAGCGTAATCACGATGGTTATAGTCCCTTGTGACTATACTTACCGATTACCACGTTAATTAGGTGTAGTGACGAATCATAGTTTCGGTCAAAATACGCGTTTATGCGTATTTTGCAACCAAACTATTCTTGGGTATCAAAACCCTTTGTTTTGATATCAAACTTGTTTTCTAACTTCGTTAAACATGTTTTAACATGGTTTAGTGCTTATATAGGGTCGTAAGATAAGCGGTCTAAACAACCGCTTAGACTTTCGAACTCGACCCGTTTGGTCGATCATTTGGATCCGACCAAACAGATTAGGTGACCATAGTTGTATAGGGAATAACCTTCCGAGGTTATACCTTATGGTAACTTCGTTTAGTTAGTTGTATGATAGGTAGTTTATATGCCTTAGGAAAATGACCAAAATGCCCTTTTTGCGTATAAATTCATTTTAAGCATATGTAACCAAAATTTTGACATCTAAACTGATTAGGAAACATTATTAGACTTGATAAGGCATATAATACTTGTCATAGGACTAGTTAGGCAGTCCAAACGCGTTTCACGCAAACGACGCGTTAAAATAGCGTAAGCTACCTAAACGGGTCGTATTGGGTCGTAAGCACTTAGGATAGGTTTCGTTTTAGAATGTAGGCTTTGTTAAACCATATTACATGAGTTCATATACTCATTTGGTTTACGAAACCTCATTATCCGATCTTCCGACTTAGGTCCGTTTATTAACATAGTTATCTATATTAGGTGCCGTTTGATTTCCGTGATCCCTCTAGCTTTGCTTGGTTGTTATTCAAGACTTCTAAGCACCCTCAAGTGAGTACATAGACCCCTCTTTTTACTGTTTTTCAAACGTTTTGGGGTGAAACACATGTGCCTACTTGTTACTTTCGTGCTTTCATGTTTTCATATCATATGCTTGCTATGTTCATTAGTACACATATAGTACATGATTTCATTATGTTTTGCTATGTATGTTCACTTAGCATGCTAGCACATTGTTTTACATTGCATTTCTGTTACATATGTTTACTCAGCATATAGACACATCGTTTTACATTGCATTTCTGTTACATATGTTTACTCAGCATATGGACACATTGTTTTACATTGCATTTCTGTTACATATGTTTACTCAGCATATGGACACATTGTTTTACATTTCTACTTTGTATGTTCATTTAGCATATTAAAGTACATTGTTTTCATAAAACATGCTTACATTTGGTATAACATTTGATTTGTTTAACGAAACTAATACATTCATTAACACCGATCATGCCGCTCGGTAGTAGGTAGTGGTACCATAGGACTTGACAACTCCCATTCCTGAAATCCTAGGTTTGTTTGGGTGGAAGGAATGACCGAATCCGAAAACATTTTTGATAACCTTTACTCAAAGGTTATCCTACATTCTCAAGGCTTGGATGTAGACGTTTAACATTACCGCATAGATGTTTATATCAGTAAAGCATGCATTATTTTACAAAACATAACTTTTGATTATGATTTATCAAATGCATTGTTTGTACATTTCTTTCTTATAGGGTTGAGTAAATGCTTTTAATCAATAAATGCTATTATTCACTATACGTTACATTTAGTTATACATGAACATTTTTACATTGGTGGTTTGTTTTTGGTAAGTGATTTAAATGACGAGGCACGTGTAATATGATAAAGGCATGGTGGATACGCCGCTGGCACTTCCTATATATAAGTGCTTTTATGGTATTACATATCGTAGCGTTATTTAAACCATTTCAAGTTAGACATAATACATTTTTACACTTATATCATGTCTTCATGAAACATTGTTTTACAAACAACATATTTTATACAAACTCATTTTTACTTGGTTATTCATTTCATTATGCATTGTTCTTTTATATCATCTGATTTCTTATCACTTTTGTATGATTTATAAAAGAAAACATTTTACAAGGATCATGACTAACTTTTGTTAAACATTTTTCTTTAAACTTATAAGTCATGAATCCTAAATCAATAAAACCTTTGTATCTCACAGGCATTTTTATGCTGACATACCTATTTTCACATGTGTTTCAGGTGCTGTTGTTAGATGATTATGATGCAAACATAGGATTGGACGAGGGCCTTAGTGACATTAAAAGATGCAAGGCTAGTTAATTATGTTATCTTTCCTTGTTTTTAAGACAATGTAACCTCTTGTAACTTAATAAAACAAAACTTCAATTTCCATGTGTTATGAAACAATGATTCTGTTACAACACTCCCCGACGATTCCGCCGCGATTTGTTGTTTTACGCGGTCGGGGTGTGACATACGGTGCCTTGGCAATCGGTGACTGTAACACCTCGAAATTTTATGTCCAATAATGTATCGACACGTGTCATAATCTTTAAACGTGTAAAAGATTACTTTAGAGGGACTAAAGTTGACAAACAAAGAAAGTATGTGAATATAAGGGTTCAAAGTGTCAACAATGGATAAATATACTTTACTGTAACCCTACACGATGTTTATACCCTTAAACGAATGAATCATGGATCATACGAAGCTAATTGTGGAAGAAAGTGAGAGATTACAAACTACCGGGGTTAAAAGTGTCAACATGTTTAAAGTATACCTCTGAGTGACCTTTTTGTTGGTGCATGTTATATGACAACAGCTTTGGATTGGTCTTTGGATATTAAACAGAAGATTGGATCATGAAGACTTAAAGAAAAACGAGTTCTATGAAGCCCAATCAGTCCAAGTTTGTACTAAGTCTATTAGGCCCAAGTTTATGTGACAAATGTAATATGGGAAAAGCCCAATTCGAGATCTTGGCTGTGTGTATATAAACAGCCTTAGTCTTGAGTTTTAGGGTTAGACACTTTAGATATTTTAGACACTTTGAGAGAGCATTCAAGTTTGAGAGGTTAAGAACAAAACATAAATCGGCTGTTAGGTTCTTGGAGATCTTAGTGATTGTAAAACGCTACTAAGGGTTTGATAATCACAGAAGATCAGTTTGAAAGTTTGTGTGTTTGTGTGTTCGAGTTCTTGTTCTTCTACATAATCTTGTTTCTGTGTTCGAAGATCAATCAAGGGGATTCCGCACCCTTGATTGATAAACACTCTTGTTAAGATCCAACGGGATTAAGGGACCTACAATTGGTATCAGAGCTTTTGCTCTTGTGCGTGGTTCAAGACTGAAGACTGGATTCAAGTTGTTTTTCGGTTGAAGAATTTTTGGTGTCTCATTCATAATTTTCGTGAAGAACAGCAAGAACAAGGAAGAACAGTTCAAAATTCTGAGTTTTGATTTGATTTGGTAGTTGGTAGTTGTGGTTGAGTTGGTTTGTTTGGAAATTTCGAGTCAAAGTTCTGGGCTTTTGCGAAGAACAGGAAGAACACTTGAAGAACAGTTTAAATTCGTGTAAATTTAATCTGCTTTGATTATTGTTTTGACTGTTTTCGTGTTTGTAGGAGACTTTGCTTGGATTTCGTGTATGGAAAGAAGTGCTGATTGAGACTTTGCTTGTGTGATCCGGATTGTCAGCTGCTTCTGTTGTCAGCTGCTGCTGTTTCGGGATTGGGTGGCTGGGTGGCCCAATCAGCTCTTGTGCGATCATTTGATATTCAAAATTTTAAATTTTGAATCTTGTGCGACCCGTTTTAAGCTTGTACGTTTGGAGATCTTGTGCGTTTGGAGATCTTGTACGTTTGGAGTTCTTGTGCGACCCGGTGCGACCCGGATTACTCTTGTGCGACCCGAAGTCAGCTTGTGCAAATCAGAAACTTGTGCGATCAGGCCCAGGCCCGTTAAAGTGACTGTTTGGCCCAAAGTTAGTGGATTGTGCGATCCAGAAGACCTTGTGCGTTTCAGAGGGTCTTGTGCGATTCACTAGTGGTGGAATTTTGAAAGGCAAAAAGCATGAAATAATCAACTTACCAAAGTGATATAAACCTAAACGAACTGAGTATGAGTGGGGAATACATCAGTGGTGTATGGTTTAATGACCTTAAATCTTGCGTTGATAGATTGCCAAAATCTGAAGTTTTGGGTCTTTATACTGTTATTTCATCTAGGGATATCAGGGGTGTCCTTCTGCTGCATCCAGATACATGCTGACCTAGACACACCCCGGATATCTTAAAAGAGCTAAAAAGGCCAAATCCCTGAAAATCAATAAGTGCAAAATTGCACAATTCGTAATCAATAAGTGCAAATGCACAATTAGTACCAAAAATGGTATCTGTCTTAGCCCTCGATAAGATATTTTGGTCTCTCTGCTGTACGGAAGTACTGACCGGTTCACCAATTATCTATCGTTGAAAAACAAAACGGATGATTTCAGTATACTCACCTACTACGATGAATCTTTGTAAATACCTTGATCGCGGGGGTATATCCTGAAGTGGGACACACTAGTATTTCGGTATAATAAAATTACCTTAACGTATCATACGGTAATGGTACTTGAAATGTTCATGCATTTTGTTTAGGTGGACAAACATACTGGTAATCGTCTTGAACAGCTTTTCACTAAAACTTGAATAAAGAATTATATAATTGTGTGAAACAGTTTGATTGTGCTGATATGATCTTCTTACCGGTGATTCTCACAAAAATAGAGTGTTAAATGCTTTTCGTATTTATTTGCTTTCAGAAAATATAAAAATATAAAAAATCCAAAAATAGTGTCTTTTCCTGTTAAAAATTCTTAATGTACGGAAAACTGTTATTCTTGGAGGAGTTGTTACCGAAAGGGGGAAACTGTGTTAGAAAGTGGGTTCAAATTTTTTAAATCATGCAGGTTATAAGGTGTTTGTTAAAATTTGTGCGTGTTGGTGCTTAATTGGAAAATGCTTAATCTGATACAGTTTAACTATCTCTAGTATAATAATAATTCTTTAACTATGTTGAAAAATTCTTATGGTTTCTCGAGATGTTTGTTTTATAGTATACAGATTAAAGCAGTTTGTTGATGAGAAGTTGCTGAGAAGAGAGGAGGAGTTTGTTGCTGCTTGGTAGAATCCTCCTTCTACAATGCAGAGTGGATGCTGTGAAGACTTACATGGAATGCTGACTCAAAACTTGGAAGATTTGGTGATTGGATGCATCAGCTTAGGGGGAGTCTGTTGCTGACAAAGACAGAATTCATGTTGAACCTGACGCTATCCAAAGACCAAAGACTGTGAGATTCTGAAGACTAAAGTTTCCTTTGCAAGCTATTGTCAAGGGGGAGTTTGTTGGTGCATGTTATATGACAACAGCTTTGGATTGGTCTTTGGATATTAAACAGAAGATTGGATCATGAAGACTTAAAGAAAAACGAGTTCTATGAAGCCCAATCAGTCCAAGTTTGTACTAAGTCTATTAGGCCCAAGTTTATGTGACAAATGTAATATGGGCAAAGCCCAATTCGAGATCTTGGCTGTGTGTATATAAACAGCCTTAGTCTTGAGTTTTAGGGTTAGACACTTTAGATATTTTAGACACTTTGAGAGAGCATTCAAGTTTGAAAGGTTAAGAACAAAACAGAAATCGGCTGTTAGGTTCTTGGAGATCTTAGTGATTGTAAAACGCTACTAAGGGTTTGATAATCACAGAAGATCAGTTTGAAAGTTTGTGTGTTTGTGTGTTCGAGTTCTTGTTCTTCTACATATTCTTGTTTCTGTGTTCGAAGATCAATCAAGGGGATTCCGCACCCTTGATTGATAAACACTCTTGTTAAGATCCAACGGGATTAAGGGACCTACACTTTTAGCGAACCCGAAGCTTTGTAACGGTTAATTATGCTCACTAGAATAAGTGATAAAGATTTCACCAAGTTTCATTATCGTATGAGAAAGTTATGACAATATTCGTTTACGAGGGGTTAAAAGCATCAACGTTGAAATTTATGACTTTTCGGGTGATCATAAAGTTAACCAAGGACTTAACATTGAGTCCTTAAATATCAAGTTAGAGGGCATAAAATGCAAATTGGGAAGTTGAAACCACGTTTGGAAGGACCAAGGACCAAAAGTGCAAAAGTTAAAACTTGTTTGGCTGGTTCTGGAAGGCCATGCGGCCCGCGTAAGAGTGCCCTATGGGCTTACGCGGCCCGTGTGAGCAGTACAGCGACAGAATTCACCTGCAGGTGTCTGTCCAGGCCTGTTAACCGACTTAAAACCTTGTTTTGTTATACTAGGGACTCCCCCACTGGTATTTCATGCACTAGGGACAGATGGGACCATCTCATAACATGTGTACAATGTTTTAAAAACCGGTTTAAACCGGCCGGTTGTACCGCTTGAACCATCCGGTAAAACCAGTTTAACCGCCCGGTATACCCTGTTGAACCGCCCGATACACCCGGTTAAACCGTTTTTGTGCCAAATCCGGTACGGTATAAAAACCGGATTTTAAAACATTGCATGTGTAGACTTGCATGGCATGATCATATGTGATCAAAATCACTATATAAGAGGAGCATTGTTGCAACATTTTGATCATTCATTTCAAAAACTCTCACAACTCAACTCCTGGAGTTTGCTGGAGCTCAAGGACATTTCCTAGTGATCTCTAGTCGTGCTTAGGACCTTTGTAAGTGTCCTTAACATTCCTTAATTTAGTTTTGCTTAGTTTAGTTATAAAAGGTAAATTTCACATATTTACAATACCCTACTGTTATAACTTAATAAATTAAGTATTTTTACTATTTATATCAGACCTATAACTCAGATTATCATTTAAACCATTTTATAACCTTTATATTGACCAAAATACCCCTACGGGGCATAGTTTGAGTTTAAATCCATTTTGGGCATAATAGAAGATATCTTACTGATGTCACAACATATTTAAGGCATATTAACTTAGGAAACCTGTATATGACTCTTATGGTTACCCGTTATGCAGTTTTCGCGTTTGGTTCGGTTTATGTAACTAGTTTGCATAAATTGACCCAAAACATCGTTTTTGTCTCAAAATCCAGAAGGTGTTTAGTTTACCCATATTACACAAGTCTCCAAATTTGTCGGGTCTAAATCACATTCTATTCCGGTCTTCGCTTAATCGTGCGTTTGAACCGTATCTTCTTTTAAAACTA
>JARYGA010033236.1:0-32126 GCA_030545235.1 Helianthus tuberosus | reverse complement strand
TGGAAACGCATAACGAGGATGCCGTTGAGGTAGTCTGCCTTATGCAAGCCACCATGTCTCCTGAACTTCAAAAGAACATGGAAGATAAGGATGCTTATGACATGATCCAGCAACTGAAATGCATGTTTCATAAACAAGCCCGACAGGAGCGATATGACACCATGAAGGAGCTCATAAGCTGTAAAATGCAAGAAGGATCGTGTGTCGGTACTCAGGTGCTTAAGATGAAAGGATACATTGACCAGATAAACAAACTTGGTTATCCACTGCAAGATGAAATGGCAGCGAACTTCATCTTGAACTCCCTCCCTAGCTCATATGACCAATTCATTATGAAATATAATATGAATGCTTGGGTGAAGACTGTGTCTGAGCTAAATGGTATGCTCAAAACGGCCGAGATGAACATTCCACATAAAACCAACCAAGTTTTGATGGTCAAGTCTGGTGGTGTTAAGAAGCCCAACAACAAGAAAAGGGCTCATAATAGCAGAGGCAAGAAAATGGCTGTTGTTGCTGCCAAATCTGCCACCACCAACAAGCAGGTTGCTAAACCACCCCCTCCCTAGGAGAGTCAGTGCTTTGAATGCAACCAAATGGGGCACTGGAAAAGGAACTGCCCACAATATCTAGCTAAGCTGAAGGCGAACAAGGCCAATAACAATGCCACTTCTTCAGGTATTCTCATTTATGTTATTGAACTTTTTACTGTCTCCAGCAACACATGGGTATTTGATACCGGGTGTGGTTACCACATCACTAATGTTTTGCAGGAGCCTAAAAAGTGGAGGAAGCTAAAACAAGGCGACATGGAACTCATCGTTGGTGATGGGAAAAGAGTGCCCGTTCTTGCAACCGACACATTTCGTTTTTCATTTTTCATCTCCTTCTGGCCTTGTAATTAATTTAAACAATTGTTTGTTTGCACCTGGTATAACCAGAAACATTATTTCGGTTTCTCTTTTGATTGAGCAAGGTTTCAAGTACGTTTTTAATGGTATTTCTATTTTTCCTACTTGAATGATGTCTTTTATTTTGAGGCTAAACCTGAAATGGTATTTATGAGATTGATGTTCAAACATGTAATAACATATATCATCTTTCTAAGCATAACAAAGCTGGTATTAGTGAAACATTTCTATGGCATTGTAGACTTGGCCACATAAGTAAGGACGCATAAAATGGCTCCAAGCCGAGGGGATTCTTGAATCCACTGGACAAGACTCCTTTAATGATTGCGAATCTTGCTTAGCTGGCAAACTCACAAAACGTCCCTTCACTGGTGTTGGTGAACGGGCCAATGGTCTGCTAGGACTCATTCACACTGATGTATGTGACCCTTTCAGAACCATGACAAGAAACCAAGAAAGATACTTCGTTACTTTCATCGACGATTATAGTCGATATGCTTATGTCTATCTTATGAAGCATAAGTTTGAAACTTTTGAAAAGTTCAAAGAGTTTCAAAACGAAGTAGAAAACCAACTTACTAGAAAGATAAAAGTACGTCGATCAGATCGAGGTGGCGAATACCTCAGCTTAGAGTTCCTCAATCATCTGAAGGAGTGTGGAATAATTTCAGAACCCACTCCACCTGGCACACCCTAACTTAATGGCGTGACCGAAAGGAGAAATCGAACCCTACTTAATATGGTTCGATCGATTATGTGTAGAACTAACTTGCCTCATTCATTTTGGGGTCATGCTCTTATGACTGCCGCCTGCATTGTCAATCAGGCTCCGACTAAAAAGGTAAACAAAACCCCATATGACATATGGCATGGGCGTAAGCCCGATTTGGAATACATAAGAGTATGGGGATGTGATGCATACATCACAAGTGATGCTGATGATAAGCTCGATCCTCGAGGCGAAAAGGTTGTTTTCGTCGGATACTATGAAAGAAGCCGATATTATTTCTACCATCCTGATGCAAATGTTATTTCCATCAAAAGGAATGGGCACTTTCTCGAGGAAGAACTTCTTAATCGAGGAACTAGAAATAATGTGGTTGATCTTGAAGAAATTCGAGAACCAACAACAACCGCCGATGAAGTCGGAACGTCTGAACAACAAGAAATTGTTGCTGATGAATCAGACATAAACATAGGCATTCGCAGAAGTAGCAGGACTCGTAAAGAACCTGACAAATACCTTTGGCATCTTGAAGGTTCTGAAGTCTTGGTAGTAGATGAGTCTAATGACGAACTTGCTAACTAAAAATCTTCTATATCAAGTCCTGAATCTGCGAAATGGTTGGAAGCCATGAACGCTGAGATGCAATCTATGCGTGATAATCAAGTCTGGGACTTGGTTGAGCTACCCCCTGAATCTCGGGCAGTAGGGAGCAAATGGGTTTTCAAGAGAAAAACCACTATGCATGGAAATGTACACACCTCTAAAGCACGACTAGTTGCGAAGGGTTTCACTCAAACTCAGGTTATTGACTATGATGAGACCTTCTCGCCCGTTGCTATGATCAAATCGATCAGGATATTGCTTGCCATAGCCGCGTACTATGACTATGAGATATGGCAAATGGATGTCAAAACTGCTTTTCTTAATGGGCATCTCTCTGAAGATGTCTATATGGTTCAGCCAGATGGTTTTGTTAATCCAAAATATCCAAATAGGGTGTGCAAGCTGAATAAGTCCATTTATGGACTCAAGCAGACGTCTCGTAGCTGGAATCTTCGTTTTAACCAAAAGATCAAAGAATTTGGTTTTGTCAAAAATGAAGATGAGCCTTGTGTTTACAGAAAGGCTAGTGGGATCACTATATCATTCCTCATCCTGTATGTGGATGATACACTGATCATTGGAAACAGCATCCCTATTCTTAATGAAGTTAAACACTATTTGGGAACTTGTTTCGCAATGAAAGATCTTGGAGAAGCAGTGTCACACCCCGACCACGTATAACATATAAGACGTGGCGAAAAACGTCGGGGAGTGTTGTAACAGAATTAATTGTTTCATAACCATGGCATACAACGATGTATTTTATTTATCAACATAGAAGTTTCATTGTCTTAAACAGTACATAAAGAGTTCGGAACATAATTAAACTAAGTCTATCTTCGTTTTATGTCTCTAAGGCACAGGTCCACCCTAGTGTCACGATCATCGTCCTACGCAAAAGCTCCTGAAAACACATGTGAAAATAGGTACGTCAGCATAAAAATGCCTGTGAGATACATAGGTTTTGTGAAAATAGGATTCATGACTTAGGAGTTTAGAAAATGTTTAGCCATGAACCTTGTAATTTGCTTTGTCTTGTAAATCATTTGAAAAACGATAAGATCAGATGATATGTATAAATAAGAGAATAATGTATGGTTCAAATGTATAACCAAGTAAAATGAGTTATATAAGATAAGTTGTTTGTAAACCAAAGTCTTGTGAAAGTTGTGTTACTTGTGTAAAAAGTATAAGTCCAAATTGAATGATTTAAATAACGCTATGATATGTAATATAATACAAACACTTATATATAGGAAGTACCAGCGACGTATCCACCATGCTTGTATCATATTACTCACATCTCGTTACTTAAGTCACTTAAACAAACCACCAATGTATAAAGTCTATGTTTAAACCAATAGACAAAAGTCCTTGTATAAGCCATGTCAAATGTTTATAAGTCCAAAAGTAGTCAAGTAATGTGTATCAAATATTATGTATTGTAAGTAAAGTATTGTCCCATAATCATAATGTAGAAATGTACAAAACAAAGTATTTTGAATATATCAAAAAGTTATGTTTTGCAAAGTAATGCATGTTACATTGATATAAACATTTATGTGGTAAGTTAACGCATACATTCAAGCCTTGAGACAGTCGGATAACCCTTTCAGTCAAGGTTATCAAAAGAAATGTTTTCGGATTTAGTCATTCCTTACATCCAAACAAACCCGAGATGTTAGGAATGGGATTTGTCAAGTCCTATGGTACCACTACTTACTACCGAGCGGCGTAGCAAATGTTAATGAACATAATAAAGACCCGTTTGTGCAAACCAAATGTCATAGCAGTTGTATACATGTCATATGAAAACAATGTACTAAGTATGCTAAGTTAACATACAAAGCAGAAAAGTCTTGTAAATCAATGTGCTAGCATGCTATCAGTCAACATACATAGCAGAAATGTAATGTAAAACAATGTACTAAGTATGCACACAATGGACGTACATAGCATGAAATGTAATGAAATCATGTACTATAATGTACTAACAAACATAGCCGGTATATGATGTGTAAACAGGAAAGCATGAAAGTAACAAGTAGGCACATGTGTTTCACCCCAAAACAGTTTGGAAAACAGTAAAAGAGGGGTCTATGTACTCACTTGAGATTGCTCAGAAGTCCTAAGATAACCACCAAGCAATGCTAGAGATCACGGAATCAAACGGCACCTAATATAGGTAACTATGTTAATAAACCGGACCTATATCGGAGGATCGGATAGAATGAGGGTTCGTAAACCAAACGAGTATGGAAACTCGTATAATATAGTTTAACAAAGCCTACATACTATTTGAAACCTAACATAAGTGCTTACGACCCATTACGACCCGTTTAGGTAGCTTATGCTACTTTAACGCTTCGTTCGCGTGAAACGCGTTCGGACCGCCTAACTAGCCCTATGACAAGTGTTATATGCCTAAACATGTTACATAATCAGTTATGTGACAAAATTTTAGGTTACATATGCTTAATTACCAATTATACATGAAAAGGGTATTCTGGTAATTTACCTAAGGCATATAAACTACCTATCATACAACTACTCAAACGATGTGACCATAGGGTATAACCTCGGAAGGTTATTCCCTATATGCTATGGTCACCTAATGTATTTGGTCGGATCCAAATGATCGACCAAATGGATCGGGTTCGAAGGCATAAGCGATTTATTAGATCGCTTACCCTTACGACCCTAGACAACGTGGTAATCAGTAGGCATAGTCCCAAGGGACTATAACCATCGTGATTACAATCACGTTGCGAAGTTCGTTTCCCATAAACTGGTCAACGTAGAAAGTCAAACAAAGTTTGACTTTCAGACTCAAAAAGCAATAAAAGAACGAAAGAATACTTACGAAGGGTCCCTGAATGCTAATCTCGATCCAGGTAACTCAGGTATGAAACAATGGTTTCAACTTAGAGTTACTCAAATCAAAATTCTAGTGGGTTTTGCAATGGAATGGGGGGGTATTTATAGTTTTCGGTTAGCCATTAAGATCGTTCCTCGGAAACCGTGCTTTGATCTTGGCCATACACCTCAAGATAGTGGTTTTTGAAAACCATTTGAGCCCATAGATTGTCCCAAAACCATGTGCAAAAGTGAAAATGGACCAAATACAATGTTTCTGTCCAGGTTAGGCATCGCGTAGCGCCACTGCCTAGGCATGAGGTGCTCGCACTACGCCACTGCCTACCAGTATCAGCAAAGTTTCAAAAATGGCAGAAATGGTCCCTGCAGCCCGTTTAAGCTATTTTCGATGCGTTTGAACCCCTTTAACCTCATTTCAAGGCTCTAAAATGAAGTTAAAGTATAGGGAACTTAAAAAATGCTCAAAAATATCTAGGATGTCGGTTTGTTTGGTCGTACGATCGCGATGTTCGCTTAATTACGACGGAATGCGCATAAGCGCGAAAAACGATCCAAATGACGCGACGAATGGATTTTTCTTATGCCAAACACTAAAATAAAATATTATAGTGCTTACATAAATTTTTGGATGTCCGGATGTATTCAGAACGTGAGTTATGCGCGAAAATGCAAACTTGTGCACTTTTTGACACTTTTAGTCCCTGAATGACCCAAAAGTTTATTTTAGCACACCGAACCCCTCAAAGCCTATTTCTAAGCTATATTAAGGATATTTAAGGTGTGTTTAACTCATGGTTATGTTCCGGAATGTTCGTTACAGTTCAAATTGGCATACTTTCGCAGTTTGTCAAGTTTAGTCCCTGTAGGCGAATTAACTTGTTTTTGCCATACTAAAGCCTTCAAAACTTATTTCTAAGTTATGTAAAGGTTATTTAAGGTATGTTAAGTATATGTTGATGTTCCGGAGTATTTGTCGCATTAAACTGATTACGTTTACGCATCAGTTTGCGTATAACTCTCTAGAAAGCGATGTAGAGTTTAGAATTGAATAAAAGTCAAAACATGAAAAATGTAAAACACAACCAAACAAACATTGGGATCAAATAACATTGTTTTATTGATAACTGAACTGTTCATAATGATTACAAGCACAGATGTTACAGTCTCCCCTACTTGTGGAAATTTCGTCCCGAAATTTATTTAGAGGAAACTCGTGGGAAAAGATGCGGATATTTCGCCTTCATTTGATCTTCGCGTTCCCAAGTAAACTCGGGTCCACGTTTAGCTTCCCATTGAACTTTGACCAAAGGAATGCGCTTGCGTTTAAGCCACTTGACTTCACGTTCCATGATTTCCACAGGTTTCTCAACAAATTTCAGTGTTTTGTCAACACGAATTTCGTTAAGCGGTATGTGGAGGTTCTCATCAGCTAAACACCTCTTGAGATTGGACACGTGAAAAGTTGGATGAACACTTCCAAGTTCAGGAGGTAACTCAAGTCTATAGGCTACCTTACCGATTCTTTCGACGATCTTGAATGGTCCAACGTATCTAGGTGCAAGTTTTCCTTTCTTTCCAAATCTGATCACACCTTTCCAAGGTGAGACCTTAAGTAATACTCGATCACCGACTTGAAATTCCAAGGGTTTGCGTTTTGGGTCCGCGTAACTCTTTTGACGGCTTCTAGCTGTCTGAAGGTTATCACAAACTTTCTTGACCTTATCAGTTGTCTCTAAAATGAGGGCAGGTCCAGTAAGTTGAGCCTCGCCGATCTCATTCCAGCAGACTGGTGAACGACATTTTCGACCATAGAGAGCCTCGAAAGGAGCCATTTTGATGCTGGTGTAACTGTTGTTGTAGGAGAATTCAATTAACGGAAGATGTGAATCCCAACTACCACCAAAGTCGATGACACAAGCTCTAAGCATATCCTCCAGAGTCTGGATTGTTCTTTCAGATTGACTATCCGTTTGTGGATGATAAGCTGTGCTCAGGTTAAGTTGGGTCCCCATAGCAGATTGCATGGTTCTCCAAAAATGAGAAGTGAAACGAGCATCTCTGTCAGAAATTATGTTCAAAGGAACACCATGTCGAGCTACAATTTCATCCACATAGATTTTAGCAAGTTTGTCAGCAGAAAAATCCTCACGGATAGGCAAGAAATGCGCTGACTTAGTAAGACGATCAACAACTACCCAGATGGCATCATGACCTTTCTTTGTGCGTGGAAGTTTGGTAACAAGATCCATAGTAATGTTTTCCCATTTCCAAACTGGGATCTCTGGTTGCACCAATAAACCCGAAGGACGCTGATGTTCAGCCTTAACCTTAAGACAAGTAAGGCATTTTGATACGTATAAGGCAATGTCTTTCTTCATACCATGCCACCAATAATGAATACGAAGATCCTTATACATCTTATCTGAGCCCGGATGAATAGAATAACGAGACTTATGGGCTTCATCCATAAGCAAGGCACGAAGATTATCTAGGCTTGGGACCCACAAACGGTCCATGAAGTAATACGATCCATTGTCCTTCAGTTCCAGATCAGGAGTTATGTGATAGGGAAATTCCTTATCCATCAAACCTTGTGAAACACAGGATTGTTAAACCTGAGAAATGCGGGCTTGGATATCGGATCGTGCTTGAATAACAGATTGAACACGAACACAATGAAGCTTAGTATGTTCCTTACGACTCAAAGCATCGGCTACGACATTCGCCTTACCAGGATGGTAGCGAATTTCGCAGTCATAGTCGTTTAGGAGCTCGACCCAACGTCGTTGCCTCATGTTGAGTTCTTTCTGGTTAAAGATATGCTGAAGACTTCTGTGGTCCGTGAAAACCACACATTTTGTACCGTACAAATAGTGTCTCCAGATCTTTAGAGCGAAAATAACTGCACCCAACTCAAGATCATGAGTGGTGTAGTTCTTTTCATGTATCTTCAACTGCCTCGATGCATAGGCTATGACTTTGTTCCTTTGCATCAGAACGCAACCAAGGCCCAATTTTGATGCATCACAATACACGACAAAATCATCATCACCCTCAGGCAATGATAGAACAGGCGCATCGCAAAGCTTCTGCTTCAAGTTTTGAAAAGCTTCTTCATGTTTGAATCCCCAATCAAAGGGTTTGTTCTTCTGAGTTAGAGCAGTTAGAGGAACTGCAATCTTTGAGAAGTTCTCAATGAAGTGGCGATAATAACCCGCTAGACCAAGAAAAGAACGAACTTCAGTAGGAGTAGTAGGCGTATCCCAATCCTTGATCGCACTGATCTTGGAGGGATCTACATGAATACCTTGTTCGTTGATAATATGTCCTAAAAATTGAACTTCTTTAAGCCAAAATTCGCACTTGGAGAATTTGGCGAAAAGTTGCTCCTTCTTTAGGAGTTCCAAAGTAAGACGAAGATGTTGCTCGTGATCAGCTCGCGTCTTAGAATAAATCAAGATGTCGTCAATAAAAACAATGACGAACTGATCCAAATAAGGCTTGCAGACCCTATTCATTAAGTCCATGAAAATAGCAGGAGCATTAGTCAAACCGAATGGCATGACTGTGAACTCATAATGCCCATAACGAGTACGGAACGCTGTCTTGGGAATATCTTCTTCATGCACCCAAAGTTGATGATATCCGGAACGTAGATCAATCTTCGAAAAATAAGAAGCACCTTCTAACTGATCAAAGAGGTCGTCTATGCGAGGTAGGGGATATCGATTCTTGATGGTAAGCTTGTTAAGCTCACGATAGTCGATACACATCCTAAAAGATCCATCCTTCTTCTTGACAAAGAGAATGGGAGCACCCCAAGGTGAAAAGCTAGGACGGATAAAACCTTTGTCAGAGAGTTCCTAAAGCTGATTAGACAACTCTTGCATCTCAGACGGTGCAAGACAATATGGAGCTCTGGCAATGGGATTTGCTCCAGGTACGAGATCAATACGGAACTCGACTTGGCGTGCTGGAGGTAGACCAGGTAAATCTTCAGGGAATACTTCAGAATAATCCCGAACGACAGGAATATCTGAAATAGACTTACCCTTGCCTTTATCTGCTGTAACATGTGCTAAGAAGGCCACATAATTTTTCCGCAGATATTTCCGAGCTTTAAAACAAGACATGAGCTTGAGACCACCAGACGGTTTCTCACCTTGAACCTGTAGGATCCCACCTGTCGAAAGCGGCACACGAACAATCTTCTCAGAACAAACTATCTCTGCGCGATGCTTAGTTAACCAGTCCATACCCACTATAACGTCGAAGCTTCCAAGTTGCATTGGCGTGAGGTCAATAGGAAAAAGATGGTCGTTAAGGTTTAACTGGCAGTTGCGAAGAACAGAATCAAGAACAATGGGTTCACCACTAGCAACTTCTACTGTCAAAGGTTTACCTAGTTTCGTTCTAGACACGCGAAGCATTGGCTCAAAAGACAATGACACAAAACTCTTATCGGCACCCGAATCAAAGAGAACAGATGCAGGCTGATTATTAATAAAGAACGTACCGTTCACCACTTCATTGTCTGCTTGTGCCTCTTGAGCATTCATGTTGAAGACTCGACCTCGAGCCGGAGCCTGATTCTGATTCTGATTCTGATTCTGGTTGGCTAGCCTTGGGCACCGGTTCCTGTAGTGGGTCAGATCCCCACAATTGTAGCACGAACCAGGAGGAAAATGAGGTCGTGCAGCTTGACCTTGTTGCTGAGCAAGAGGCTGAGCAACTTGTTGAGCTTGGTTCTGAACTGCCTGGTTCTGGTTAACAGGAATGCGGCAGGTGGCAGCAAGATGACCATTTCTCCCGCAGTTGGTGCACTGACGACACTGGAGGTGTGGTTGATGATGGCCGTTACACCTGTTGCACAAAGGTGCATTGCCAAAATAAGGCTTCTTGGCGGGTGGTTGCGCAGGCTGATTTGGTGCAGCTTGGGCCTGTGCAGTAACGGCATAGTTTTGGGAAGCCTTTCGCTTCCTTGAATTCTTTGAGGAGCCAGAACTCTTCCCATTCTTGTTTTGACCTTTCTTGCTATCCTCTTTGTCAGACGCCTGCTTCTTACCCTTGTCACCCTTTCTGTGTAACTTATTCTTCCGAATCTGCGACTCAGTCAACGTCGCTGCTAACTCGATCGCCTGACGGAGTGTGGCAGGGTTACTACCAGTAATGATGTCTTGAACTGAGTCAGGTAGGCCGTCGATGTACCTTTCGATAGCCTTGTCGAGTGGGGTAACCATTGTTGGGCAAAGCAGACTCAACTCCTCAAACCTATCAGTATACGCCCTGTGCTCGCCACTATCTTGTTTCAAGTCACCGAACTCTTTCTCCAAAGCTCGCTGTTCATGACGAGGACATAATTCCCTCATCATAAGAGCTCTAAGTTCAGCCCATGTCTGTGCTAGAGCAACTTCTGCACCCCGATTTCTCATAACCCCGTTTCACCATGTGACAGCCCTCTTCTGAAACACACTCGAAGAAAACTCGACCTTGCGATTGTCAGGACACTGCACGTGGCGAAAAGTATTCTCAATGCTCTCGAACCATTGAAGAAGCCCAGTCGCTCCTTCAGAACCACTAAACTTGAGTGGTTTAGCCGAGTTAAAAGTCTTGAAATTGCATGGACCATTGTTGTTGTTGTTGGCTTGGTTCCATTGAGCAAAGAGATTTGGGAATTGAGCAGCCATCTGCTGCGCAATGATTTCTGCCAGTTCGGCAGTCGCTATCTGGTTCTCGCGTCGAGGAGGCATTCTAAAAGAGGAAAACATGAAAGGAAACGAGTGAGATAATTGGATGAAGAGAATGAGATGAAACAAAATTAACAAAAGAAAAGATGGTGGTCATTTGTCCGCATTACCAAGCAAACAAACGACACACAGTGACTAATCAAAGTAAACGGGTCAAAAATAATGTATCGCGAAGACATGCTCGCCTATAAGTGAACACTCATCCCAAGAATTCTCAGGTAAGCACAACTGGTCTCGCGTCTGATGAGATATATACGAAGTGCTTGCCTAGACAGAAAACCCAGAATACAGGCATTCACTATTCCAGTTTGCACGTGTTCACATTATTTAAAACCCAAAACCTTGACGAGATTTTGAAAATTTGAAGGCACAAGGCCAAAAATTTTAGTTAAACTGGAAGGGTTCAAAACCTTACAAAAGAGGGTTCAAAACCATGTAATAAATTATCCAAAAACAGATGATTGTTTTTCAAAAATCGTTTCGGAAAAATTTGGTTCTTGTTTTGATAGTCACCTAAGGATAGGTGATGTGCATGTTTTAAGATCTAAACACAAGATAACTTGTGTTAGGGTCCTAGAAAGGTTATAGTCTAGGTCAAAGAATTACTAATAACCTAATTCCCTATAACCATTGGCTCTGATACCAACTCTTCTGTCACACCCCGACCACGTATAACATATAAGACGTGGCGGAAAACGTCGGGGAGTGTTGTAACAGAATTAATTGTTTCATAACCATGGCATACAACGATGTATTTTATTTATCAACATAGAACTTTCATTGTCTTAAACAGTAAATAAAGAGTTCGGAACATAATTAAACTAAGTCTATCTTCGTTTTATGTCTCTAAGGCACAGGTCCGCCCTAGTGTCACGATCATCGTCCTACGCAAAAGCTCCTGAAAACACATGTGAAAATAGGTACGTCAGCATAAAAATGCCTGTGAGATACATAGGTTTTGTGAAAATAGGATTCATGACTTAGGAGTTTAGAAAATGTTTAGCCATGAACCTTGTAATTTGCTTTGTCTTGTAAATCATTTGAAAAACGATAAGATCAGATGATATGTATAAATAAGAGAATAATGTATGGTTCAAATGTATAACCAAGTAAAATGAGTTATATAAGATAAGTTGTTTGTAAACCAAAGTCTTGTGAAAGTTGTGTTACTTGTGTAAAAAGTATAAGTCCAAATTGAATGATTTAAATAACGCTATGATATGTAATATAATACAAACACTTATATATAGGAAGTACCAGCGACGTATCCACCATGCTTGTATCATATTACTCACATCTCGTTACTTAAGTCACTTAAACAAACCACCAATGTATAAAGTCTATGTTTAAACCAATAGTCAAAAGTCCTTGTATAAGCCATGTCAAATGTTTATAAGTCCAAAAGTAGTCAAGTAATGTGTATCAAATGTTATGTATTGTAAGTAAAGTATTGTCCCATAATCATAATGTAGAAATGTACAAAACAAAGTATTTTGAATATATCAAAAAGTTATGTTTTGCAAAGTAATGCATGTTACATTGATATAAACATTTATGTGGTAAGTTAACGCATACATTCAAGCCTTGAGACAGTCGGATAACCCTTTCAGTCAAGGTTATCAAAAGAAATGTTTTCGGATTCAGTCATTCCTTACATCCAAACAAACCCGAGATGTTAGGAATGGGATTTGTCAAGTCCTATGGTACCACTACTTACTACCGAGCGGCGTAGCAAATGTAAATGAACGTAATAAAGACCCGTTTGTGCAAACCAAATGTCATAGCAGTTGTATACATGTCATATGAAAACAATGTACTAAGTATGCTAAGTTAACATACAAAGCAGAAAAGTCTTGTAAATCAATGTGATAGCATGCTATTAGTCAACATACATAGCAGAAATGTAATGTAAAACAATGTACTAAGTATGCACACAATGGACATACATAGCATGAAATGTAATGAAATCATGTACTAACAAACATAGCCGGTATATGATGTGTAAACAGGAAAGCATGAAAGTAACAAGTAGGCACATGTGTTTCACCCCAAAACAGTTTGGAAAACAGTAAAAGAGGGGTCTATGTACTCACTTGAGATTGCTCAGAAGTCCTAAGATAACCACCAAGCAATGCTAGAGATCACGGAATCAAACTGCACCTAATATAGGTAACTATGTTAATAAACCGGACCTATATCGGAGGATCGGTTAGAATGAGGGTTCATAAACCAAACGAGTATGGAAACTCGTATAATATAGTTTAACAAAGCCTACATACTATTTGAAACCTAACATAAGTGCTTACGACCCATTACGACCCGTTTAGGTAGCTTATGCTACTTTAACGCTTCGTTCGCGTGAAACGCGTTCGGACCGCCTAACTAGCCCTATGACAAGTGTTATATGCCTAAACATGTTACATAATCAGTTATGTGACAAAAGTTTAGGTTACATATGCTTAATTACCAATTATACATGAAAAGGGTATTCTGGTAATTTACCTAAGGCATATAAACTACCTATCATACAACTACTCAAACGATGTGACCATAGGGTATAACCTCAGAAGGTTATTCCCTATATGCTATGGTCACCTAATGTATTTGGTCGGATCCAAATGATCGACCAAATGGGTCGGGTTCAAAGGCATAAGCGATTTATTAGATCGCTTACCCTTACGACCCTAGACAACGTGGTAATCAGTAGGCATAGTCCCAAGGTACTATAACCATCGTGATTACAATCATGTTGCGAAGTTCGTTTCCCATAAACTGGTCAACGCAGAAAGTCAAACAAAGTTTGACTTTCAGACTCAAAAAGCAATAAAAGAACGAAAGAATACTTACGAAGGGTCCCCGAATGCCAATCTCGATCCAAGTAACTCAGGTATGAAACAATGGTTTCAACTTAGAGTTTCTCAAATCAAAATTCTAGTGGGTTTTGCAATGGCATGGGGGGGTATTTATAGTTTTCGGTTAGCCGTTAAGATCGTTCCTCGGAAACCGTGCTTTGATCTTGGCCATACACCTCAAGATAGTGGTTTTTGAAAACCATTTGAGCCCATAGATTGTCCCAAAACCATGTGCAAAAGTGAAAATGGACCAATTACAATGTTTCTGTCCAGGTTAGGCATCGCGTAGCGCCACTGCCTAGGCATGAGGTGCTCGCGCTACGCCACTGCCTACCAGTATCAGCAAAGTTTCAAAAATGGCAGAAATGGTCCCTGCAGCCCGTTTAAGCTATTTTCGATGCGTTTGAACCCCTTTAACCTCATTTCAAGGCTCTAAAATGAAGTTAAAGTATAGGGAACTTAAAACATGCCCAAAAATATCTAGGATGTCGGTTTGTTTGGTCGTACGATCGCGATGTTCGCTTAATTACGACGGAATGCGCATAAGCGCGAAAAACGATTCAAATGACGCGACGAATGGATTTTTCTTATGCCAAACACTAAAATAAAATGTTATAGTGCTTACATAAATTTTTGGATGTCCGGATGTATTCAGAACGTGAGTTATGCGCGAAAATGCAAACTTGTGCACTTTTTGACGCTTTTAGTCCCTGAATGACCCAAAAGTTTATTTTAGCACACCGAACCCCTCAAAGCCTATTTCTAAGTTATATAAAGGATATTTAAGGTGTGTTTAACTCATGGTCATGTTCCGGAATGTTCGTTACAGTTCAAATTGGCATACTTTCGCAGTTTGTCAAGTTTAGTCCCTGTAGGCGAATTAACTTGTTTTTGCCATACTAAAGCCTTCAAAACTTATTTCTAAGTTATGTAAAGGTTATTTAAGGTATGTTAAGTATATGTTGATGTTCCGGAGTATTTGTCGCATTAAACTGATTACGTTTACGCATCAGTTTGCGTATAACTCTCCAGAAAGCGATGTAGAGTTTGGAATTGAATAAAAGTCAAAACATGAAAAATGTAAAACACAACCAAACAAACATTGGGATCAAATAACATTGTTTTATTGATAACTGAACTGTTCACAATGATTACAAGCACAGATGTTACAAGCAACTTATATTCTAGGAATCAAGATCTACAGGGATAGATCTAAGCGGCTTCTTGGGCTAAGTCAAAGTACATACATAGACAAAATGATGACACGCTTTAAGATGGAAAACTCCAAGAAAGGAGGTGTTCCAATGACTAAAGGGACTGGGTTGAACAAATCACAATCTCCTTCAACGGACATTGAAATTAAGCGAATGGAAGCAGTTCCATATGCTTCAGCGATTGGTTCTATCATGTATGCTATGTTATGTACTATACCTGATGTCTCGCATTCTTTAAGCATGACTAGTCGTTATCAGCAAACTCCTGGCATTGCCCATTGGACTGCTGTTAAGAACATTCTGAAGTATCGAGAAGAACTAAAGATATGTTCTTAGTATTTGGAGGAGTAGAAGAAGAGCTCATTGTAAAATGTTACACTGATGCCAGTTTTCAAACTGACCGAGATGACTCTCGCTCACAATCAGGTTTTGTATTCACTCTAAATGGAGGAGCTATCTCATGGAGGAGCTCCAAGCAGAGTGTGGTGGCGTATTCAACCACCGAATCTGAATATATAGCCGCATCAGATGCTTCAAAGGAGGTTGCTTGGATGAAGAAATTCATAACCGACCTCAATGTGGTTCCAAGCATTAAGAAACCCATCGAGATATTCTGTGATAACACAGGTGCTATTGCTCAAGCCAAAGAGCCCAGATCTCATCACATGGCCAAGCATATTCTAAGAAAGTTCTACTATATACGGGAAATTATAGAACGTGGAGACATCATGACAAGCAAAGTGAACACATATCAAAACCTAGCAGACCCGTTTACTAAGCCCATGACTCAGGACAAGCATGATCAGCACATGGGTGCTATCGGGCTTAGATTAGCTAGCTGTATGTTTTGATTTAGTATTTGGATGTATGAACTTTTAATAGTTGTACTTTTGAATTCATTGTTGATATATTGGTTAAATGCAATTCTGAATCTTATAACTGTGTTTGATTTTAATACGTTTAATCCATGAATCTTGCATTCTAAACTATCCGTAGTTGGTCAGACTCGTGGGAACGATTCTGAATTAAGACTATTCCTTACTTTGGACTCAAGAAGTTGACTTCCAAATTCACAGACTTCATTGAGAATGACGTTGGATGTAACTCACATCAAATCATCTTCATGGATCTTAGTCCTAAGATGCTTTGATATTGATAAATTCATTTAGTATCCTTTGACCTAAGATACATATTAGAATTTCCGTTTACCAAGGATTATTCTTTGATTAATGTCAACCGCTGTCGCTTTAATTGGGAATAGTTCTGAAGTTCAGTGGGAGTTGTATGTAATCGATATGGGATTCTGTACTCTTCATGATATGTAACAGTTAGACATTATGGCACCCTCATTGATTCAAACTGGTGAAGTGTAAGGCCTTACCCAAACTTACTGTATGTTTGTTTGGAGCACTTTGACTCTTGATCGAGAACAAGAATAATTGAACACCGTATGAGAATGAACTTAATCCATGTCTCAATGATTCAATTTATTTCTTTTATAGAAAGGATGGATGACAGCAATTACCATAAGTCTATTATCTTGCGATAGTAAGTTGTTACTAATAGCAAGATGTTTTGGTTAATGACTTTAAAGTGTCGTACTTTGTTGGGGGCAACCATGTGCAGCTAGAGCGTTGTTGACTGTCTGCGTTGAGGATTTTATCGAAGGCCATCCAAGTGGGAGATTGTTGGATTTATATGTACGGGTTCGATAAGTCAATGTTGCTGACCGAGCTATGACCCGTAAGAGTTATACCTTGAGCAACGAACATTAAATCCACTTAACTTGGTTAACTGGTGACCACGAACAATTAACGGAACGAAATATATAATTATCTAGAATAATTATATATCCAAGAGAAACGGGATTTATTATTTATATGGGTTATAAATAATATAACGTTTAATTACTTATTTAATTAAACTTTGTTTTTCGGGCTTCGTATTGCGTCTGGGCTTGAACTTATTATATTGGGCGTTGGGGCCTAAGAGATAATTAGGGTTATTAACCTAATATATATACATATTATTAAAACTCTAATGAGCATACACAATTAGGCATTACAGACGTCGGTAGAAACAAAAAGGAATTTTCCAAGAAAGTTGGAATTACTTTCTCTACTGTTCACGGGTTACAGGAGCCGCCACCCAAAAAGGTGTCGCCCCATGTTTCTTTCACTCGTGATTCTTGTTCCGCGATTTACACCCGGTTACCGTGCTCGTGTTCTAGCACTCGTTCGTTGTACCTCGATGTCTCACACGGTTAATTATTAACCACAAGGTATATTTAATCTCATCGGTAGATTAATTTTTTATATATGTCATATTTGCATGTTTGTAACCATGATCCTGTTCGATTCACTTTTGGTGTTGATTATTTATATTTATTTCGCTGCGTTTTTATTAATTATATATTTAGTTAACAAATATGTCAAACCCGTTTTGATAAAAAGTTAAATTGACACCACTGAATCCCAACAGTTGATGCTAATTTTACTAGATCCAAGTTCTTTTTGTATACTTGGAAGCATGTATTAAACTAGGCAAGAGTGTTGTTTGGTTGTTCTTCTGGTTTTCAACTGAGATTGAACCAAATTTTCGGGTAGGCATTTGTGAATTCGGACGGATCAGATGTCAGTTAGTGAAATCCGAATATTCTAATTCAAACAAATCGAATAAACTGATATTTGAACCGGTGAACACTACTAGTAACCATAAACCATCAACAGAAACCTATGAGCAACAATAACAAATGCTAGGTACTCATACGCAAAATCTGTTAGCTTTGATAACCAAAGAACATTAAGAACTTGTTGACGTAACCATTGACCAAGCCCTGCATTAACAACAAGTTATTAATGTTTTCGTTGAAGCAACCTTCAATAAATAAAGGCAACTCTCAAGTAGCTTGCTCGTAACTGATAGTAACCAAAGAGTATTAGCAAATTCCTACTCACATCACTATGGAACAAGATAACACACGGTGATGCAAGTGAGCGAAGTGCAAAGTGCATCATCAAAACACCATATTACGCCCAAGTCCCATGCTCAAGGAGGATGTGCATGCATGAGTGTGCTACGCACCCTCTACAGTCACCACTTATTCCTTTTTCCTAAGGAACTGATATTGAAGGAAGGCTCCCGCATATAAACTCTAGTGAGGTTAGGCTATGTGGTGTGTTGATGTTCCTGATCACTACCATCACCCTCCACATAGGAGCCACATCACTCCACCCTCATCCACCATCCTCATCCACCACCCTATATGGTATGGTCCATGACCCCCACCATCATCCACCATACTCCACCACCAATCAAATTCTCCTAATTATATCAAGGAGGCTCATGGTTGGCATGGAAAAATCCATGCTCCCCATGCATGGATTGAGAGGGGAGTGGTGTACCATGCGAATCATGTCCCATGTGGTATTCCATGACCCAAACCACCATCCCCACATCCCACAACCTCATGGGACAAGTTTCTACCCTTTTTCACAATTTTTCCATTTCAAGCACATCGCTTCACATATGGATATCTCATTGATCTTAGCTCCAATATATACATGTCTTAGTTGCTCCAAAAAATATAATGGAATCCACCATGAAATCAATACCATTATTGAAACCCACCATGAAATCGAGACCATGATTGAAACCCACCGTGAAATCGAGACCATGATTGAAACCCGCCATGAAATCAAGACCTGTTCGAAGTCCACCATGAATGTTGAAGTTGATGCCAATCAAAATATTGAAACCCAATTCTTTATGTCCATGAAGGTTAACTTTTTTTTGTTGTGGGTTTGATCTTTCGGATGCTTTGGGATGGGGAAAATTAGACGCACCTTGCGAAGTATGATCTGGAACATATTGTTGGGTCATCAAGAAGACACACGTGTGTAATATAGAGGTAGCATAAGTTAGGATTTTAAGGGGGATGTGTGAGCAAACAAGGTTAGATCATATACAAAATAATATTTTTTTGGGAAAGATTAGGGGTAGCTAGTATACCAGAGAAGATAAGGTAGGGGAGATGAATATGGTTTAGACATGTATAGAGGAAACAAACAACGATGTAGGTCATATTAGTGGAAACCCTCACTATTGATGGGAAGATAGGGAGACACAGACCTAAATTGACTTAGGATGGGCAAATTAGGCATGATTTTCTAGACTTACATCTCTTCGGCCTAGTGGCAACTGGTTTGAATTTTGTATAAAAACCAGTTTTTGAAATTCCGATTAAGATGTTATATCACATTTGATTTAACACATCATCAAAATCTTAAATTCACAAAATTATTTCACCTTTATACTTGTTCCCTAGAGATGGCAATGAAACCCAGACCAATGAGAAAACTCGATACGCAAAACATATGGGATGGGTATGTGGTCGGGTATGAGATTTATTTTGAAAATTTTTGGATAGGTATGGGATTTAATGTTATACCCATTTACCCGCCCACATTACCGATTATATATTCCCGTTTACCCACCTCGATTACCCGATTATATATACCCGTTTACCCATTAACATACTCGTCTAAACATGTATTTATTATTAATGTATTAGATATTTTGTCTCACCCCACATTTTTTGACATATATTTACTAACCCCCTAAGGGTGGGGTTCAGCTACAAAGTCCGTTTTTCCTACAAAGTGTATAAAGTTATAAAACACCACACTTTCAGTCATAAAACACACTCAAACCCCACTTATAACAGAGTGAAGGTCATTAAAACACAATATCCAAACCTTAACAGTCCATAAAAACTTCAAACACATCATCGTAGAACTATGAATATAAAACACAAAATGATAATCAACATAAAATACACTAATGTTAGTCATTTGATAATCAAAGCCTTATCATCCGAAACACAACACAAAACCCACAAATATGGCATTTTAGTAGTCTTCACTTTGTTATTTGTGGGTTTTTGGTGTGTTTTATGGTTGACATTATAGTGTTTTATGACTTTTTACACTTTGTAGAAAAAAATAGACTTTCTAGCCAACTCCCACCCTACCCCCTAATATATACATATAGAATATACGTATATTGGTAAGAAAGTTGCAACATCAGTAAAGTTAATTACAAGACAATAACCAAAACAAGCACTTAATCCTTTTTTCCCCTCCTCTCCTAGTGCTTAATCTTCTGGCTTGCATTTATGTCTTTAGTTTGGGTGTAGAGTATGTTGTTTTATGTTGGATGTAATGTAACTTCTGTTGTTTCCATCTCTATTAGCGTCTTCCTAAGAGTTGGCGAGTGAGTGAATAAAATGGTTTTTTCTTGAAGTTCATACTAGTTTTATCACATTTCGCCCTTTTGTATTGGTTTCAAAATCAACAAACATTGATTTTTACTCATTGATAATCGAAACCCACGAGCATACCCGATACCCAACGAGTTTTGGCTGGGTGTGGGACAAGTTTTTGTAACCGGGTATGGGGTTGGGACTAGCCATATCCATCCATTGTCATTCCTATTGTTTCCCTTTGGATTCTAGTAGGCTCTAACAACCTTCAAAAAGATACCACAACAATCCATAATCAAAACCTCGAACACGTGCCGACGAAAAATGAAAACAAAAAGAGTTAAAAAAATCATTGTCACATGGCGTGGCATGATAGTCCTGGACTGTCGCGTGGCGCGACGGTGACATATTCTCTGGATGGCCACGTGGCAAGCCTACGTGGCTGACTAGGCTGACCTAGCCCTAGCCTGGATCTTCGCGTGGCATGACCAGACTGTTTTGGCTCGTCGCGTGGCGCGACGAGAGCTAGATTCCATTAGATAAACTTGACCTCGTCGCGTGATGCGACCAGGAAACCATGTCCCGTCACGCAACGGCATTTCTAGATATAAATAGAGGGGGTCAGGGGCTTCCATTTTGCACATATCGATTTCAAAAACTCGAATCACACAATCTCGTATCTCTGTTTCTGTGTATTCATGTGTACGAAACCCTAATCTCTAAAACGATACCCTGTGCGATTGATCCGAAACTGTAGCAATGAAAAGTTGAAGTTAAGCCTGAATAAGGTGAT
This sequence comes from Helianthus tuberosus, assembly GCA_030545235.1. Taxonomy (NCBI): domain Eukaryota; kingdom Viridiplantae; phylum Streptophyta; class Magnoliopsida; order Asterales; family Asteraceae; genus Helianthus; species Helianthus tuberosus. The sequence continues at coordinate 11,139 of JARYGA010033236.1, read as the reverse complement.
ACTTTGTATGTTGCGGTTATCATCTCGTGATTATCGTTAAAATTTGATTTGGTTTCTTGCACTAATAGGTGTTACATTGTGTGTATATCTAGAAACCATTACTTAAACCCAGGAGGCTTGAAAACCCTAAATTCTACAAGGTGAGTCATTCTCTTTTATTAAATGCTTTCAAAACCCTAAATGTTTTCCAATTGTTACTTATATTACAGTGATTAAGTCTTTGTATTCTTACTGGAAAACTACTGTTGGTATGTGGAGTTTTGTATACATCACTTGCTAAACTTTGCTATTGGATAACGGGGCCAATAATGATACGACCACAGTCAGAGATAAGCGTTGCTAAATGAATAGTAATCGGTCAAGTGAAAAATAACTTTGGGTAGTTGTAAGATATAAACAAATGTAAAAACTCTTAATGCTATAATCATAAGAAAATGTCTCTTTATACAATTGAATGAACTCACCAGTGTTTCCCGCTGATCAAATGTATTTAAACGCGTTTCAGGTAATTTACTTTGAAGGGAAGGAAAATTGCTACAAGACACTCAAGCTTAAATAAGTGGCTATGTCACCTAAATAAACATGTTTTGTAATTAAGGGTTTGTCCCCGCGAAAAAAAAATCCTTTTATGTAAATATGGGTTTTATCCCACAGTTTAGGAAATGAAAACTACAGTATTGGTAAACTCTGATGTTTTTCCTAATACCCGGTCATGATGAAATTTTCCGCTGTAATAATTCTTAATAAACACCGGTACCACTGGAATTTGTTCACGGTTCCCGTCCAGGGTAGGGTCGGGGATTGTGACATAGGCTAATTGAAGAATGATATCCTCATAAACCTATAACAAGTCAAGTAGCATATTATAAGTTGTATTCAACAAAATATGCTCATGATATCAAAACACCATAAAAAAGTTCATCAACACCATCAATCTTTAAAACCATCAATTTTTACAAGAATTTAAAACTTACAAACCCAAACATTGATTGTAGCCTTTTATTTTAGATGTTTCATCCTGCAACAATTTTGACGATGAAATAGTGTTGCTAAACAATCAAACCATTTCTACATTCTTCTAACAACTTTCATGGTGGGTTTCTCTATCAAGCCTCGATTTCATGGTGGGTTTCGATCACGTCTCCAATTTCATGGTGGGTTTCAATCATGATCTCAATGATGTTGTTCCTTAGAATCTCACTTGAGGCGACAAGTGGGTGACTTGTCAAACAAGAAATAACAACAAACAGATACGTCTGTGGAAAGTCTTAATCGTTTTCTAAAACACCAAATTAATAAACACCCATTCTAATAATATTTTTAAGTACATCTCTATTCATTAAATCATTTCCCCAACTACACCTCTTAAAAAAACTAACATTTTATAAAGGCTCAATCTATTTAGACACCCAAATCATCTATTTGGACACCCTTTGACACGTATAGGTATATACGGGTCGTATAGACACAAAAGTCAAATCTAGAGATGTCATTTCTTGTTGACGACTGGACCTATACGGGTCATATAGGTCTATATTGGGAGTATAGACCTCTCATATAAGCCTATACTAGTCATATTGAATGTGTCTATTTTTTACATTTTTTGTATACAACAATCTATAGTTTTAACAAAGTTTTCTAAACAAAGTTTTCTAAAAAAATATTTCTCTTTAAAATTAAAAACATTCTTAAAAGGTTTTCTGTAGTATAGGTCTCGTATACGCCTCTTATATGCCTATAAGTATACTATAGTATAGTCTAGTGTATACTTATAGGCATATAAGTATACTATAGTATAGTCTAATGTAAACTCCCCGCTTGCGGTATATGCATATAATGTATATATGTGTGGGCGTTTGGGGGGCAAAAGTGAAAGTGTACTAATTTTAACGTTATTTTACTAATTTCGAGAAAATAACATTAAAAGAGGGGGACGGTTAATCATGCATCATGTGGTGGCGTTGATAGCTGAAAGACAAGGGGGTACATGCACTAATGGACAGTTGTCTCAATTACTGAGTGTTATGTGCCTTATGTCCAAGGCTTGATGCAAAACTACTATCGAGTCGGGGGTCTCACTGGAAGCAACCTCTCTATTCCTATGGGATAGAGGTAAGGGTGTCTACATCTTACCCTCCTCAGACCCTACCTTAGCTTTGCTATTTGTGGGATTTACTGAATATGATGATGATGATAGTCTACTCTAGTGTAGTGTAATAGTGTAGTCATTGTATATGCTTATGGTTGTAGTATAGATATAGATAGTATGGGTTTAGTATCGTATAGATGTAGTATAGTATAGGTTTAGTATAAGTCATGTATAGACCTCGTATAGATCTATAATTGTTATTTTTATTTTCGTTGCGACATGCTTGTTTTTATCTTCATTCAATAAAAGTGTTGTTCAAAGTCAAATAGGTAAAACATACTTGTTATTTTTTATTTACTGTGATAAACCAAAACAATATCGTCCGAACAAATTCGGTAGTGGTCCTGTCACGACCCCCGACCCACCCTGAACAGAATCGGAAGTCGTGAACAGTCCAGCGGTACCGGTGATTATTTTAAAAACGTTGCAGCGGAAATTTCATCAGGACCGTGAGTTAGGAAAAATATCAGAGTTTAAAAACACCGGATTTTATTTATTAAATAGATGGGATAAACCCATGTTTTATAAAAGTAGCTTTAATAAGATAAATTTGTTTACATAAAACAATATTTCTTAATTTGATAAAATAAAATAAGCCACTTCTTGAAGCCTTTCAGTGTCGTATCCAGCTCTTATTCCAATTTACTGTAATTACCTGAAAAATGTTTGAAAAAGGTTTTGTCAGCAAAAATACTGAGTGAATTCATTCCAATTTTTATAAAATCTGTTGTTATACCTTACAGTATTAAGGTTTTTATATCTATTTATATTTATCTAACTCAATCAGTATTTGTCACATAGAGGCAGTTCCAATATGACATTAATCATATCACCTATTGGCTCACTTTTGTCCAATAGTGAATTTATCAAGTAATTACATTTTATTATTATTCAATTTATCTGTCACTAGGCGATTCTTGTGACGATAATCATATCATTGTTTATCATTCTTTCCATTAATGATTCTGGTCATATCACTGTTGATCATTCTTTCAACTAGTGATTCTATAACACTGTTGATCATTCTCTCAACTAGTGCTTTCAGTCATGTCACTGTTGATCATTCTTTCAACTAGTGACTCAGATTATATAACTGTTGATCATTCTTTCAACTAGTAATTTCTATTCATAACACTGTTGATCATTCTCTCAACTAGTGTCTTTGGACATGTCACTGTTGATCATTCTCTCAACTAGTGACTCCGGACTTAATTGTGTCCCGTGACATTTCTTTGTCAAATATATTACTTATGGCATAAAACCATTTAATCCAGAAAATGACATATATCAATTTATGTCAAATTACTATAACTTATCAAATATAATATGTTAATTAAATAATTGTAATATCATTATTTAATATTTTAACGTGACTAAGACTAAAATATAATCTTAGTAAAATGCATAATTTCCACTGTTATTGTAATCATGATAATATTAACTAACTTTCTGGCAAATAATAATGAGAATCAAATAATATATAAAATCTTTCATACCAGCAGTTAATATAAAAACTTAATTAGTGTAAGTATAACTGGTAATCATTTAGGATTCTGTAAAATCTTTGTAAATATAATTGTTTCACAAAAAGGTGATAAAACTGTGAGAAAATATAGTGGGCTCACAAACTGTGAGAAAAGAGAAATGAACTCACATTGCAGATTTCTACGGGCAAAGCTTAGTCTACAGATAATCCTTGATATATTTTGCAGATTTAATTTGAGCAGAGCTTAGCCTATTTCTTTAGCCTGGTAACCTAGTGCATACAAACTAGGTAATAACTAATACAGCATTTACGATAACTCACGAGATCAAAACCCTCACAACGAATGACAAAGTGCAATCACTTAAACATCTGTCGGATTCACAACAAAGGACAGAGTTTTCCCCCAATTCGGGTGATACTCAACATCCTGTCGGAATCACAACTAATGAAAAAGGATAGCCCAAGTTTGAGTAGCACTTAAACATCCATTGGATAGTTTCAATCGATCGGACAATGAATCGTAGCAGCGATTGAGTTAATACCCTGTTCTGCAGCACCCCGGTATACTAATTAGTGATTTCGTGTGTGTTAATTGTGGTAAAAAGACGATAATTCGGTGCCTGAAGTGAATTCCTTCGTCAAACAAACGCACAGAAGCTAGTCCCACGACCCTCTATTTATAGCCAGAAAACCGTCCCCCTCGCGCCACGCGAGGGGTCCTCTTATTCCTGTCGCGTGGCGCGACAGGTCACTTTTAACATACGGTTGCCACGCGTCTTTGAAGCCTAGGTGAGTCGACGGATCGAATAAATTCGATTTTTATAATAAACTGTGATGATAATCATCAACGGGAAATGCCCCCTCTGAGTTTTAGGGGCCCTGATCCTGATTCTGATTGTTCTGAAATTTGTAGGTTTCGCGTAGAATCACTTGGGTTTCTTAATTAGGGTTTCCTATTGAATAAAATAACAATATAAATAGGACTTTTAATGAGGGTTGTTACATTCTCCCCACCTTAATAAAAATCTCGTCCTCGAGATTTACTGAATAAGTAGGAATACTTTTTCTTCATCTCAGGTTCCAGCTTCCAAGTGTATTTGGGTTATGATATTTCTTTTAGACTTATGTCATATTCTAGTCAATAAAAACAATATTAAGGTAGATGACACAGAATTAATTATCAAATTTTGTGAATACTAATTGTATTATAAGTAGAATTCAAAGGTTCAACTGAATTAGTTTGAAGAAATCGATGTCAAACGGATGAGATGAAATGATATAATTTCCAAAGTGACTAGGTATATGATCAAATAAATATTTAGAATGAATGTGAAGAACTTTTAGAATCAATAAAAATTCTTTGTCAAAAGAAAGCTTACTTTGATTGGCAACTGAAGAAGACTCAGAATCAACGAGTTCAAAATGAAATAAAAGCACGAAATAATTTGTCAACTATCGAATCATAACAAGAGAAAAATCAATGTGTTGACCTTTATTAAATTGCAAGGATACACCGAAATACAATAGAGTTTAGTGTATCATTGTCTTAATACATAATTGCATCAAGACTACTTTCAAATGATGAGTCAAACGAAATACATACGTGATTTTGAATGATTCGTATGCTTATGATTAGCCCAAGCTACAAGTTTATAACGACTCCACCAGGTGTCGAAATTATTGAAATAATTCAATAATTACGGTGACTGAAAAATTTCACCGTGTAATCAACTGAAAGCTTTAATGAAGTAAATTTTGGATATTCATTTCGAATAGGATTTTCAAATGAAAAGACCAAGTGAATATTATAGAACTTTCGATAAATGATGAAAGAAACATTAAGAGGTACACCGGAATATGATATGAATTTGTGTACACTTATCTTAACACATAATTGTATTAAGACTGTTTAAGATGATAAACCAACAAAATTAAAATTCGTTTATCAGGAGTGAAAATGAGATTATCTCAAGATTCAAATTAAAGAAAATGCCACCACAAGGTGTCATAGTAATTGAAAATAGTAACGGTGAATGAAACGAGTTTCACCATGCTTTAAATCAAAGGAAGTAAATCCGAATGTTTTAAATAAATCTAGGAGGATTGAAATCGAAATACTTGAATAATGTTTTTCGATTAAAGATGATAAAACAATAAGGATTACGAAACGCTCGAAAAAAAATCTTTAGGAGATACACTGAATATATGAAATGAATTTGTGTATCATTATCTTAGCACATGATTGTGTTAAGATTGATTTTATAGAATAAGACAACAAAGCTGATTCAATATAAATGAATAATTAAACCCGTATGCAACGAGATTAGCACAAGCTTCAAATTTTGTGAAAACGTCACCACAAGGTGATCGTGACCAAATGAATGATTCAGTGAAAGTGAAGACCAAACAATTATGTTATGGTTTTGAATAGATGAAGTACTTGACAGAATATATTTATTTATAAACTTTTATTTGTACTAGGGTCAAATAATAACTTAACTTAGATATTATATATCAGCTATTACGTCTGGAATCATTTCTGCTTCTTGCGTAGTAAGTACGAATGCTCACGCGTTCTTCTTAGCTCCGTCTGTTGTTCTGGCCTTGTTATCGAGTGCTTTGGTTAGTTTAGGGCAATATGGTTTGATGTGTCCTGTTTCTCCGCAATTGAAACAAACATTAGTTTTCCTTCTACACTCTTCCTCTATATGTCCGGTCATCTTGCAGAAGTTACAGTAGGATGTTTTCCTAAAACGGCATCTTCCTGAATGCTTTTTGTTACAGCTTCTGCAGATAGGTTGCTCCAATGACGATTCAGTTCCTGTCTTCTTGTAGAATTCTTTGGAAATTTTCTGGGCTAACTCTTTCTTCTTGTTTTCTACTCTTGTTCGGATTAGTCCATCTGTTAGCATGTTAGCTAGTTCGACTGCTTCTTCAATAGTCTGTGGTCTAGTGGCCTTGACTATGTCTCGAATTTCGCTAACTAATCCCCAAATATAACGAGAAATTAGTACAGGTTCTGGCGAAGCCAGAGTTGGTACCATTCTTGCATATTCGAAGAACGTAGTCGTATATTCACGACAATCCACATCTATCATTTTATGATTTAGGAACTTGTTAGTTAGTCGTTCCTTTTCATAAGGAGGACAAAATTTCCTTTCTGTCATTTCCTTGAATTTTTCCCAGTTCATGGCATAAACCATGTCACTTCCTTTTGCCTGAAGAATCGTATTCCACCATTCTAAGGCTTCTTCCTTAAAGAGATTAGATGCATACATCACCTTATCTTCTTCGGCACATTTGCTGATTGTAAGAACAGCTTCCGTCTTTTCTAACCATCGCAGAGCAGCCGTGGCTCCTTCACTGCCGACGAACTCAGTTGGTTTACAAGCTAGAAATTCTTTGTAGGTACACCCGAGAGTCATCGCCTTCTTTTTCTTGGGAAATGGGGTTTTGATAATATCATCATTACCTCCATTGACACTATGGCTAAAACCATCGTCACGAGTATGCTTGCTACTCACAACTTTGGTAGATTCTACGGTATTTTTAACAGCTTTAATTATTAAAGGTAAAGCATTAGCTATTCCTTGAGCTATTATATTTTCTATAGCATTTTTATCCAAAGGATTTTCATTATTATTATGAACTTCTGGATTATGTGGTACTTCATTCGAGATCTGAATTGCAAACATTTTCACTTATTAATATCACAGAAAACAAAACAATACTTCCAGGATATTATATGTGCATATCGACATATATATATATTCATATATAACACATATGTGTATCGGTTTCCTAACTTTATTGTTTAAGTTTAGGTATTAAAAGAACACCTAAATGGCTTAAACAAGTGGCTCTTTAAGTTGGCTCTGATACCACCTTCTGTCACGACCCCCGACCCACCCTGAACGGAATCGGAAGTCGTGAACAGTCCAGCGGTACCGGTGATTATTTTAAAAACGTTGCAGCGGAAATTTCATCAGGACCGTGAGTTAGGAAAAATATCAGAGTTTAAAAACACCGGATTTTATTTATTAAATAGATGGGATAAACCCATGTTTTATAAAAGTAGCTTTAATAAGATAAATTTGTTTACATAAAACAATATTTCTTAATTTGATAAAATAAAATAAGCCACTTCTTGAAGCCTTTCAGTGTCGTATCCAGCTCTTATTCCAATTTACTGTAATTACCTGAAAAATGTTTGAAAAAGGTTTTGTCAGCAAAAATACTGAGTGAATTCATTCCAATTTTTATAAAATCTGTTGTTATACCTTACAGTATTAAGGTTTTTATATCTATTTATATTTATCTAACTCAATCAGTATTTGTCACATAGAGGCAGTTCCAATATGACATTAATCATATCACCTATTGGCTCACTTTTGTCCAATAGTGAATTTATCAAGTAATTACATTTTATTATTATTCAATTTATCTGTCACTAGGCGATTCTTGTGACGATAATCATATCATTGTTTATCATTCTTTCCATTAATGATTCTGGTCATATCACTGTTGATCATTCTTTCAACTAGTGATTCTATAACACTGTTGATCATTCTCTCAACTAGTGCTTTCAGTCATGTCACTGTTGATCATTCTTTCAACTAGTGACTCAGATTATATAACTGTTGATCATTCTTTCAACTAGTAATTTCTATTCATAACACTGTTGATCATTCTCTCAACTAGTGTCTTTGGACATGTCACTGTTGATCATTCTCTCAACTAGTGACTCCGGACTTAATTGTGTCCCGTGACATTTCTTTGTCAAATATATTACTTATGGCATAAAACCATTTAATCCAGAAAATGACATATATCAATTTATGTCAAATTACTATAACTTATCAAATATAATATGTTAATTAAATAATTGTAATATCATTATTTAATATTTTAACGTGACTAAGACTAAAATATAATCTTAGTAAAATGCATAATTTCCACTGTTATTGTAATCATGATAATATTAACTAACTTTCTGGAAAATAATAATGAGAATCAAATAATATATAAAATCTTTCATACCAGCAGTTAATATAAAAACTTAATTACTGTAAGTATAACTGGTAATCATTTAGGATTCTGTAAAATCTTTGTAAATATAATTGTTTCACAAAAAGGTGATAAAACTGTGAGAAAATAGAGTGGACTCACAAACTGTGAGAAAAGAGAAATGAACTCACATTGCAGATTTCTACGGGCAAAGCTTAGTCTACAGATAATCCTTGATATATTTTGCAGATTTAATTTGAGCAGAGCTTAGCCTATTTCTTTAGCCTGGTAACCTAGTGCATACAAACTAGGTAATAACTAATACAACATTTACGATAACTCACGAGATCAAAACCCTCACAACGAATGACAAAGTGCAATCACTTAAACATCTGTCGGATTCACAACAAAGGACAGAGTTTTCCCCCAATTCGGGTGATACTCAACATCCTGTCGGAATCACAACTAATGAAAAAGGATAGCCCAAGTTTGAGCAGCACTTAAACATCCATTGGATAGTTTCAATCGATCGGACAATGAATCGTAGCATCGATTGAGTTAATACCCTGTTCTGCAGCACCCCGGTATACTAATTAGTGATTTCGTGTGTGTTAATTGTGGTAAAAAGACGATAATTCGGTGCCTGAAGTGAATTCCTTCGTCAAACAAACGCACAGAAGCTAGTCCCACGACCCTCTATTTATAGCCAGAAAACCGTCCCCCTCGCGCCACGCGAGGGGTCCTCTTATTCCTGTCGCGTGGCGCGACAGGTCACTTTTAACATACGGTTGCCACGCGTCTTTGAAGCCTAGGTGAGTCGACGGATCGAATCAATTCGATTTTTATAATAAATTGTGATGATAATCATCAACGGGAAATGCCCCCTCTGAGTTTTTGGGGCCCTGATCCTGATTCTGATTGTTCTGAAATTTGTAGGTTTCGCGTAGAATCACTTGGGTTTCTTAATTAGGGTTTCCTATTGAATAAAATAATAATATAAATAGGACTTTTAATGAGGGTTGTTACAGGTCCCAACATTCATTTTTATGGTCTCCGGTATAGATTTCGTTCCAATTCTGGGCGAACAAAATAGAAAGCAAATTTTTTCTCAAAACTGTTTTTTTTGTAGCGTATGCTATAGCGAGTGTCGGTGACGTACCAGTGTCATGACGAGCTGAACCAATTCTGGCCTAACAATATCGATACTAGTATTCGTTTTCATTATTTCCAATCAATGTAAAACAAGAGTTGATGTCCTTTTGGACACGTTACGACTTTAATTTTTTGATTTTCTCTTTTCATTTGCTAAATCGAGTATCAATATTGTAACGAGCAAAACCAATACCAACTAAATTCCCGCCGCATAGCGTAAAGGAATCTTATTAGTTGTTTTACAATGGTGATGTGACATTTTAAATGTGTGTTAAAATGTTAAGAGTTTAAATGTGTGTTAAAATGTTAAGAGTTAAATATATGGTTGGTACCTGTGCTTTGCAGATTTTGCACAGTTGGTCCTCAACTTTTAATAAGTATACAAGTGATCTTAATGGTTGTAAAAATGTAACTCGGGTGGTCCTTAGTAGCCAATGTCGTTAAATTTTCAGATAAATATGTGTGAAATTACTTATTTACGCTTGAAGATAACAACAAAAGAATATGAAAAATCATGTGGGCCCCCACCCCACTTCTTCTTCATCCATCAACCACAACCACCTCTTCCACCTTCACAAACCACCACTTCCACCACTTTCACAAACAACCACCACCATTACCCGCAAACACCTTCGCCACCACCTGCAAATTGTTTACCCTAATTTGTAATCGATGAAAAAACTCAATAAAACTAAGTTGAAACCACCCGTTCATTTTTGTTAGAAAACGGGATTTTGCAATGGTTTTGGTGGGTTTCGTAGTCGTAGAAATTATGGGTGGTGGGTGGTGTGATGGATGGTGGGTGGTGAGGTGGTTTTGATTGGATGATGGTGTGTGGTAAGGGTGGTTCTGGTTAGATGAAGACAATGCTCTAAGGTGGAGGACTTGGGTCTGGTGAGGTGGTCACTAGAGATGGTAGTGGTGGTTTGTGAGAGTGGAGGTGGTGGGGTGGGGGAAGAAGAATGGTGGGGTAATTATATGTTAAATTTTTAAAAAATGGAGCCCACTAATTTTTATATATTTCTTTAAATCTTTTGTCTTTTAGGAGGGGTAAAATGGAAATTGAAAATTTAGCCTAGAAAGTATTTTGGACGAGTTTGAATGATTGTGGAAAAAGTTTTAAGGCATGAAAGTTGAAAACCAAATAAACTTTATGTGAAAAAAACCCTCTCGCGTCGCACGAGAGGGTAAGAGCAACACTGTCGCATCACCCGATGAGGATAAAGTCAAACCGGAGTCAAAAGAGGCCTTGCGTCACGCGAGGAGAGGAGGGTTTACCCGCCGCGTCGCGCGACGGGGTTGTTTTCCAGCCTGACTTTTGTGTTTTGTCCGGTTTGCTCAGTTT